>JALDNG010003234.1:0-28980 GCA_024349245.1 Neodontobutis hainanensis | reverse complement strand
GATGTAGAGGATATAATTTTGTTGAAGATTATTGTATTATATCCGATTAACTGATATTTACATTACGAAAGATGAAAATGATTTTAATTGGAAAAATCTATTTTTTATAGTCAATAAAAAAATTTCAAGACAGAAGAATTGATAGGTTTTATCACATATCTCTACAATAATAAAAATATTAATTTTGAATAAAACATTTTTCTCTTTGAAAATTTCCTTAATCATAATTGGTATATAATCATGACAAAATAATGAAAAAATATTTTTAAATCCATTTTTATTGTATTTGTAAAATAATTTTAATTTACTTATAAGATATAATTTTTAACGTTTGGTTTAAAATATCAAAATCAGGTAATTTTAAAAATTAAAATCTGATCATCGTCTATGCATATAATATCATAGATAAATAAAATTTTATGCAATATTTTAAATTTAATTTTTACATTTTATTTTGTATGCAACAAATTTATCAATTATATTTTTTAATTTTTTTTAATATTGATAAAAGTATTCTCAGAAATATTTATCTGAATAACACATGTACTAAGTTAATTTTTGGTATGAAAATTTGTTTCATATATGTATTTTTAATAAGTTTAAAAATATTATTGAATAAAACCTTATATAAAAATTTTCCGAGAATATGATGCTTTTCATATATTTTTTTTTAAAATTTGAATCGAAAAAACAAATATAAACTAAATATTTCTCGACGTATTTCCCTCATTATGAATAACAGAAATTAATTCTAATATCATTTTTCAATTCCAATTTTTGTGTGAAATATTTTTTAAAATCAAACAAGATTTTTTTAATTTATTCTTGAAAATACATATCTCCAAACCAATTTTATTTTTAACGAAATTAGATTTATTCATGATTGAATAAAAAAATATTTAAAAATTATTCTAATATGTCTGCCTTTATTCTTTATTTTAAATTATTTAAAAATCAATAATTTACTGATTGGTTTAGTTAACATATTATAAAAATAATTTTCATATTCTTATGATATCACAGTATTATTTTGAAAAGATTATTCTGCATTCTTTTAGAATTTAATTCTACAAGATAAGGCACAGTTTAAGTATGAATTTATATTTTTCTAAAACATTGATGTTTATTCTTTGATTAATTTGATTTATCTGATTAATTTTAGTATCATTCATATTATAATCATTATTTAATGTGTGAATGTGAATTTGATATTACGTCTACTTTAATAAACTTTTTTAATGATAAAACTACAATTAAACTGAAAATAAATCAGTTTAAAATTTAATTTGATTTATCAGATTCAAATATTGAATGAACTTAAATACTATCCATTGAGCGAATAAAAATATTCAAGAATTAACTTTTGATGCCAAGATTAATTCCTGACGGTCACAGAAAAATGGTTTTATTTTGTGCCTTATCTTGGCAACACTTTCTGAGCCAGAACCAATCATATCGTTATTTTTAGAATCCGAGAAACTGTCAATTTATTTGTTAAAGAAGTCTGGTCTGCAAATTGACACTTGATTTTCTTGTTCAAAGATAAATTTACGAAATGACTTATCACTTGTCTTTAACCTAATAAGACCCTGTCATAATGTATTTTGAAGGGTTTTGGGCTATATTTATCTCAAAATGAAAATTTATAGAGTTTTAAATATGTTTGGTGTGGTAAATTGAATTAAAAATTTCATGATTTTACATACGATAATGTAATATCGATCATTACTCTCAAGAGGTTTTCATATGAATGATGCCTTAAGAACTTGATTCAGCAGGAGACATTTCAGCAAACTAATCATCAAAAGTTAACGTTGACTTTTTCTTTAGCTTTAAGTGCAGTAGATCCAAGACAATGTTTTTGGTTAACAAATCGTCGAATTTATCAAGTATACTTTTAAATAAAACTATGAGCTTTATTTCTACTCTATAAGAACAGCAGAAATAAAATGTATGTGGAGACGTTCCACCAATATTTTTGGATTAATAATGTTACAGATATAGTGTACGTAAGTTAGATTCTAGATATTTAAATAATTTACTGCCCATTATCTCATGTGAATTTTGACCCTCAATCTAAGTCAATATCATGTGGTAGTAATAAACCAAATATTCAACTTATACTAATACTCTTTCGCATGTAACTTTATATATATCTTTAAATTTAAACTTTTTCTGAGGGTAAAACAAACTAAAATTGTATTTCTTTGATAGGATACCATTTAAACACACAATTTGCCAATATTTATTGATTTGGATAGGATAAAATAATTAAAAAGCAGTTGGTAATACTTTCCGGGAGTTAGACGGGTTTGTGAGTTATTGATGACTTGCAAAAGAAGCATCTTTAAGCTTACTTAGTTACCTGTTGGCGAACTCCTTCCAAAAGGAATATTCTTGTGAAAATGATTTTTTTAATCATATAGATAGATGTAAAATTGAATGAATTATGTCTAGTATTTATAGTTTGCAGTTTGTTACAACTAATTGGTGTCGTATTATTTCTAGAAATTTCAAATATGATTAAAATTCCCTATCAATTAAATTTACTGCATAAAAATCAACCTATTGAAACTGTATAAGGGGATTTATACTATTTTAAAGCACATTCGTGTATTTCTTGAGCTAGCGTTAAAAAAAGAACGAATCAGTTTTTGAAAATTAATCCATAAATACATTTATTTCAAAATATATTTTTGATGAACTTCGTACATTCTGAAATTGAGGATAAATATATTTTTTACTGTCTAGACAATATTTTTGTTTTTTTTAATGAAATGTTAAGAGGTTTGTGATCAGTCTGATATATAAATATTCTCAATACTAATTAGTGCACATACGGATGGATTTAATCAAAAAAGACATCATTTTGTCGACGAAAGCGGAATATTTTTGTTCTTTAGGCATTTAATTGTCGTCGATAAATTAAAAACAGGTTAGCGTTGCCATGACTCATTTACATGCAGTTCAAGAACTGCACGAATATAGCGGTTAATGATGAATTAGATATATAAAGTATAGTAGGTTAATTATCAGAAATTATAATATTTGTGGGTATGTATTGTGATTCTTTTGCGTTTTTGAATTCATAAAATATTATGTTGATGGATACGAATGTTTTATCTATTAATTCATAAGAGATACATATAATAGAAATTTTTTTCACTTTTTGTTACAAAATGAAACAGAATATAATAATTCAAAACAATTGTTGTGTACAATAAATGTTGTTAAGATTTTGATATCTGAAATATCTTTAATTTTATCATGAATGAGTTATTCTCCATAATTTGAAATCTTTATACATAGTAAATCAATGAGAAGCATGATTATAAGACATTTTGTTTGACTGAGTTCAAGGATATCTATGTTAGATGTTTATAGATTTATTTCAAAATAAATATATGATTATTCTCCAATTGAAAAAAACTCTGGATGCGGCAATGTAAATGTATGCAAAAATCATATAACTCTTGATATAATATATCATACATTTTTTGAATATTTTCTTTCATTTTTTATGTAGAGCATCTTCAGATATTAAAACACACCTGAGCGAGTTATAACCTAGTTCTTATGGTTGTCCTTTTAAATAACAATTATCTGAGTTTATGCATAAAGGAGATCTATTTTTGATAAAATATAAGAACGACCCTCTGAGTGATATTAATTGTTAAATGTGTATAATTCGATCCAGATCTGGATTGTTAAATGTTTTTTGTCTCTCAGGCGTCATTTAAATCAGAATCACGCGAAATCATGTTTTAGGGGAGATGCATATGTGGTTTTTACTCTTTACATTATACAGAAATATCATCGATTTTAATTCAGATTTTACAATTCTTCTGATTTCTAAAGCTAACCTGCTTATTTATTTTGCTTAATTTTATCTTGGTAGTAATATTATATCCTATGGGTAATTGAAGTGGAAGTGAAACATGTTTACTTGGTGTTCGATAAATCAAATAAAATGATATGAGTTATTTATTATCTTGATATATTTTCGAAGGTATAAAGTATTGTAGAATTTTGACCATTTGAGCTTGATGCGAAGGAGTCAAGACTCAAAAATCTCTTTTAATTTGAAAGCGTATTGTAAATTTTAATCCCAGAAAAAATCAGAATAACAATATTTTGAATAAATTTTTGAATAATGAATTCCAAATTGTAACTCTTAAATCAATATTTTATAAATAATATCACCATCAAAACCTATAAATCTGGGATTACAAAGCCTCTGTTAGAATAATTTGAAGTTTTTTTTATTCTTTATGAGTTGCAGGTAGAGTGCTAATTTCTGCTCCATAGTGGACTTTAAACTTTTTTATATATTTTCTTATTTAAAGAATTATGATTTTCTCTAGGTAACTGTTAATCTCGTTGATGATAATACTTAAATGAAGCAACGTTTTGTGGCTTTTGGACAAACTTTTTGTTTTTTAAACATATACTGTAATTGGTGTCATTCAGCAGTCGAGAATAAGTAGTATTTTAAATTTTTACTTTCATGCGATTAGACATGTAATTTTATCTGGCTTGATAAATTGTTCTGCTTGTTTATAAATTGCATTGAGATCGCAACGATATATTTTGTGAGTTTCATTCAAACATTCTGATAGAAATTATAAGATACAACTCATAAAAGAAAGATAAATAACAGTGTCTAATGACAATTTTTTTGTATTTAGAAAGAAATTTGATACGACTTTATTTCGCTTAAACTCGGCAGATCATGAAGTCTCAAAGAGCGAGTGTGCTTAGTAACACCGAAAGCTGGATTTATGTTCCTTCTTCATATTTGCGTATTTAATGAATATCTGATGGTTTAGATATCTTTACTCGAATTGGATACTCCTTTTTATGTTTTACTCTAAAAACATAGTTAATTTCGAAATTATGTTTCTGGTACGATATGTGTCTCGACCTGATTAACTACACTTTGAATTTGGAGATAAAAAGCATCGGCAGTTTGATATATAACTTTGACCAGGTATGTTATGAAAATGTTTCTCCAGAGATCACCATTATCATAAGTAAGAATATCAATGAATTAAGTTTATTTAGTTATTATCACGCTAAATTATTAGCAACTTAAATAAAAATTAATTTGACATTGGAGCCTTCTTCGAACCTTCACCAAACATAATTAAATGATAAAAATACAATACACATATAGATAAGAATACATAATAAAAGATTTTAATTCATATATTTTCATCTTTTATCATAATAACTTCATAATTATTCAATTTTAAATTAATAATATTTCATGTTTAAATTTTAATATATTCAATAATTTATTACATTTTAACATATTTCGTGAATTATATTTTTGTCGAAATTCATTCATTCAATTTCTTATTAAATAATTTGTATAATTGTTTTATAACATGCATATATTTTACTTGTAAAAATAAAAATATTTTCAGCTTTTTAATCATGTTTTATTTTTGAAATAAATAACACAAACGTTCTATTATAATATCTCAATTATATCTTCTGCAAATGAAAAAAATTTAAATGTAAGAAATAGTCTGAATTTATTTTAAAATAATATGTTATGTTTTAAATTTACACTTTTATTTTTGATAAATATAAAACGAATAAAATAATTTATTGAATCGAATCATCTTTAGGTTTATTTTTGATCAAATCAAATTGTGGCAATTTATTCTCAGTAAGCATTATTTAGAGTTACAAGATTAAAAAAAATTCTTAAAATGTGTTGAAGTGAATTACATTAGAGTCTTAAATATAGATCATATATCAAGTTGATTTGTCATTATTTTTTCACGAATTCTTATAATAAAAATTTGAGCTTTTATTATATAAAATTAATATCAATTTTTCTAACACTTGTAAACGTTTAAATTTAGTATGACAGAATTATTCACTATCACTTCCATTTCATATCATAATAATACTATTTCTTAGTTATACACATCTAAAATCACATTTTTATGAGTTTTATTCCATTCAAAAAAATTCATTAATTATAGATTTACTTGTGTTACTTATCATTTCATTCAGAGATATCTTGTAAGTTATTTTTAAAAATATTCTTTAATTCGAAAATCTTTTTTATTGTATAACTAATGATAAATACTAAATGCAGCTCGATTTATTCAATTAATTTATTTTAATAATTTATAATCTTATTTGAAAATATCAAATTTTATGCAAGTTACTTTAATTTACAAAAATTCATCTTTACCATCTAGTTTAATGATATGAGTAATACGGTGTAAAATAAATGACAGACATTCAATTTAATTTTATTTTACATTTGATAATTTATCTTTCATTGTAGATAAGTGAAAAAAAATCATATATTTCAATTATTTTTACCATCGAATACTCTATATAAAAAATTTAGATTTAATCATCTTTGAAAAACCCAAACAGTTTTATTCAAGAATAATTATAATAACTTATTAAATAATGAATTTTATATGAAAGATTTATTGATGAAATAATATGTTGATTTAAAGATGAATATATCCATATACTTAAAAGTATAATTCAAATACAAAAAAGATACAATTATATTTTCATATAATCTATAACTATTTTAACTTTAATGATAAAAATGTAATAAATGGGACAATATATATGTATACTGATCTAACATATAATACATTTAACAATTTTAGAGGTTTTATTGTGATCATTTAGATTAAACATACCTTGATTATTTACAAAATTGCATTATGTGGTTTTATATTCGTCTATATATAGATTAAAATTTAAATTTACAGATAAAATATTTTATTTTCAAATTTCTGAAGTTTCATGTATTATTTTGAATTTAATACCAACAATATATGAGTTAATTTTTAAATTATTACATTATATCAAAAGTTCAGATAAGATTAAAAAAAATATTTATAAAAATCATTTGATTCAAATTAACAATTTCATTTATTCCATATTTATATTTGTTAATAACTTATAACAATCTGAATAAATCCGAAAAAACTTTTTTTATTTTTTTACCATATTTAAATTCAGATTTGATTTCACATTAAAATTTTCCAAGTAATTTGTCAAAATATGAGAAAATAACATCTGATAGAGTGTTATAAAATCTAGAAGGAAAAATAAAAAATTTATCTGAATTTATCATTCTATATAGTCATATAATTCAAAAAATATTTTATTAAAATATTATATTGTTAATTATGTTGTTGTTTGTTTCGGATTGACGAATAGTCTAAAAAATTAATCTCATGATGTAGAATCATAATATTTCTTTAAAAATAATGAAGCTTTCAGGTTATTATTTTGGAAACTTGTGGCACAACAGTAAAATTTGAAAATGTTAAGTGTTTAATACATATAAAAAATACTATTACCTTAAATCCAGAGAATTTTTCACAATTAAATTATTTTTAAACATATGAGATAAAACTATTTCATATTTATAAAACAATAGCATGTCGACAAACAGAAATTTTACTGATTCATGTCTGTATTACTAATAACAGTCTTAAAATTTAATAATTTACATGATAAATAAATATTCTGAATATTTAAATGAGCGTAATTCCTATCAATGTAATTGAAAATTTTAATATCACATTAAAATTTTTAAAAATTCTATATTTATACCTGATAATCGATTTAATTTATATGATCGTGTTAAATACAATATCAAAAATCAAAAGAAATTAATGATTTCGTTTAAATATGCATATTTAAAATCGCTAAACACAATTTATTAAGATTATATTTAGTAATATATATTTATGTTAGGTTTTTTCGATTATATTTTATATTGTTAATATAATTCGTTGAGAATTTAGTTAAAATACAAAACCATAAAAAATAATGTAATCATATTATTTGTGTTAAAATTCAAATATATTTGGTTGATAAATAAGTGTAAAATTAATATTTTTCAAAATATTCTTTTATAAACAACTAGAAATAATATTTTGACAATAAGGAAGAAATATTATTAATCTATAAAATAAAAAGATTATTTTAAATTTGAACAATGGCAGAATTTGCTGTGATAATTTTTTCCTATTACTATATTAATTATTAAATTCATAATTTATATTTATAAAATTATTTTAATTTTTTCATAGATTAGTTTTATTATGAACGATTTTGTCAGTTGTAAAAATAACATGATATTTAATAGTATGGACATATTTTGTTGTTGAATATTTAAGAAATGATGTTATTAAAATTTATGAAAATAATGAATATTTTGCTTATATACATACGTTTATTTCAAAAAATATTTAATCTTCAGTTTTAGATCATTAATAATATTTGATTTTGTTTATACTGATGTTACATAACAAATTAAGGAAGTCAAACCATTTTATTTTGTTACAATAAGACAATTTAGATAATATTAAATCGATTTTAATCTTAAATTTTTTGTTGAAAATGATTTTTTAATGGTCAACATACTTATTTTACTAAATTTTTAATTTTGTAACAAGAAATTACCATTAAAATACTTCTTTTGTTTTGTATTTTATTTATACATTTTATCATTCAGATGTAGCCATTAAAATTTAATTTATAAAAATGATTAAATATATTTTAAGTATGTTTTTGTATTTTAATTACCTCAATAAATTTATCAAAATACTTGATCTATTTAACACGAAAAATACAAAATTTATATACATTGGTAATGTTTAATATTAGATTCTATTAAAAATTTTTATTAAAAATAATAATATCATTATGATATAAAATATAAATGAATACTATCAGAATATACTCAAACCTGTTTCTATCACTATAAAAATTTGATGTTAAAAATAATATATTTTAAAAATAGACTTAATGTGAAATCATTTTGGTCTATAATTTTTTAAACTTCAATATAAAATATTTACATTTTATAAATTTCTGGTCTAACATATCAAGTAAATATCCATGATGACTATAGTAATTTAATTTATTTAAATTTCTTCTTTTTATAAAAAATAATAATTATATAAAATTTAATTTTTTAAACAGAAAATCTCATGATAATAAGATATAAAATCTTTGATGTATCTTAGAATTTTAACGTCATTTTATCATATTTTTTTTAAATTTTAATCAAAATATGTTAAGTTGATTAATTTTGATTAATATAAAGAAATTTTAATTGAAATATCAAAAATTAAACTATATTTTATCTAATATAATTTTTATTACGACAGTTTATATGAATTTTAAAAACATATTAATTAAATTTTATTTAATATTTTTTTAGATATATACTTATTTTGTCAAATCCATTTTAAAATTATAAATATTGCATTTAGCTAATATAAATTTAAGGTTTAATTCAAATTTAGAATAATTCTGATTATAATCATTTATATTATATTAGTTGTATAAAGGAATTAATATTTTCTCTCTGTCTCAAGTATCGTTGAATTTTGAAAAATAAATCCTGATAATGGTTATTTCGAATTATAAAATCATTATTGATTTTTCTTCCTTAAATTAACGATAATAATTCATTATCATAACGATTTTAATCGCTAAATATTTCTTTTTTTATTGATAGTGTTTTATACAAAATATTTTAATTTTCTCTTCTCGTATAGTTCTAAAATTCTGTTTTTTATATATATTTTATAAATAATATGCATAATTAAAAGTATGAAAGTATCAAAATTTACTAAATAAGTTTCCAAAATCGAAATATCATGAGCAAAATATTTGTAAAATAATATTGCTATAAAATTAATTTTTTTTTGAATTTTATATAAAACGATTAAGATTTATCCATCGTTTTTTACAATGCCTCATTCAGATAACTATATAAAATATTGAATGAATTTTTATAGTTTTAACAACTATTTTAAATTATTAAATACAATCATATTGAAAAAGATATTTTTTAACATTTTTTAATTTTTAACTGTGACTTCCATTTATTTAGCTCAGTTGTTTTTTATCTTTAGATATAAAAATCTGAATGATTATTATTTTTCTTGTGCCCGTATTTCTATTTTTATAAATTTCTCAAAATTGTATTTATCTTTCTGAACATAGGAAAGACAGTTTTTGAAGAAAAACTAAAATTCCCGCATATTTTAAAAACATTATATTTATTTATATATCTAAATTGCTTGTATGTAAATGAATGATGAATTGATTTTTAATTATGTAAAATTAAATCACAAATAATTCAATTTTATTTTTCATTGTCAGGTCAATCATAAATGTGAAAAATTGGAAGCATATAATATAAATGGAATTGATGAATGTTTCAACACTAAAAAGATTCAGAATTAATATCATTCACAGATTTAATGAATATATCTTATTTTAACATATAAACGATTTAAGCAAAGTTATATATAAATACAAATGATCCAATTTTTGTGAGAAAATATTTTTGGAAAATTTTATAAAACTACGATTGAATTTAAAACTTAAAAAATATAGAAATTTACTGAAACATTATTTGTCTATAAATTTTTATATTAACATAAATATGCGTTATTTAAGAAAATTTCGTTAAAAATTAGACTTATTATTTTATAAAATAATCAATATTATTTTTACTATTTTTGTAAATTTGAATGTTTAGGATGAAAACACTTAAAATACATATAAAAATATATATTCAATTTTATTTACATCACAAAAAATTTAAGATTTGAAATGAGAATCACGATTTAAAGATAATTATATGATTTTACATACAGATTGATTGACACTGGTTTTCATTTTATGAATACATTATATTCATGATCATTGATATCATAAAAATTCACTTATCTTTTAATTCTTAAGAATTAAACTTTAAATTAAAGACATAATTTAAGAAATGATAAAAATATAAAATAAATCATAAACAAGGTAGCAAAATAAAAAATAAATATAAGTATCCCTTAAATAATGAGTTTTTAAAGTATTTTTGTGAATTTTAAATTAAATGAATTTGTGAAAAATTTCAAACAAATCGGATATCAAAATTTATCATATTGTTCATAAAATTATATATATAAATAATAGAATAACAATTTAATTGTGATAGACAATTCTTTTAACATGATAACACAATATTCTGAAAGAGCTTAATGAATGGTTTGTATCGATTTTATATTTATGATAAGTTTAAAACTAAATAATAAAAAAGATATATATATGGTTTTGTAAAAAAAACATTTTTAAAATATATTTATTTTCTTATTTATTTGGATTTTTAGAAATATTAATGCAATTAATGTAATATATCATATGCATTTTACTTATAAATATTTATTAATGTTTGGAAATTAATAATTTAATATGCAAGTCAATAAATTTTGAAATGATAGGAAATATTTAAAAATCACATTTCAGTAATTTATAATGTCATAATTATCCCCATTGCGAATAAAATCTTAATTTTTACTATATAACAGATAAATTAGTTATTTCTGTTTTTATTATGATAATATAAATTGTTAAATCTAATTTAATATTCTAGTATATTTCTCTTATAAAATGAAGAGATAAATTAAAAATAAAAAATGATAATTTAAAATTAACATTGATGGTATATTTTATTCAGTAAATGCACGAATATTAAAAATATTTTATAAAATAATTTCGTCTTAGGTTTCAAAATTATATCAAATAGTTAAATAAACTATAATTATAAAAACATTATATTAAAACAAATTAAATTATATTCATAATATTTTTTTCTAATTTTAAATAAGAGATGAATATTTTATTTATTTCTAGTCAGTAGGATAGTAAACAATCAACTATAAATTTTTAATTTATTTCATAATATTTGAAAAAGAGACATTCAATAATTTGATATATTTAAAGTTTATTCCTCTTAATTATTTTATTGATCGCTCTTCTTATGAATCATTAAATTGATAAAATATTTTTTTAATTCATAAAAAAATACGTTTCATTTGAATAACGCAATAAACGAAAATCTTCAATATTTACTTTAATTCATATATTTATTTATGTATGAAAAATATTTAAATGTATTTAATTTAAATGTAAGTTTTAATAAAATAAAATTAAAATAAATATATTTTACATGTATACATATTTTTGATAAAATTTAATAAACTGATATATATTTAAACTTCTCTGACAATTGATATGATTTTTTGATAAATACAAATTTTAGATTTTTTTATAACTTGTAATTATATAGTATTATAAAAAGAAATATTTATTGTATAAATTGATTTAAAGATAACTATTTCAACAAAAAGTATATTAAATTAAAATAGAAAATAATACTTACTAAATTATAAATTTTAAAATAACGGCTAAACGATAGCTTTACTGAATTATATCTTATAATGACATAAAATATTCAAAATGCCCAAAGATATGGAATTTCGTGAATTCTCAAAAAACAATCTTAATATCTTTTTCAATTTTTCATAAAATATTTTTACAATTGATGCAAAAACTGCAGTTTTTCGTATCTTTCCATGCTTATCTGTATTTTTAATTCAAGCAAATTAATAATTTATATGGGTTTTTTGACTAAACTTCTCTCTAACTGATCTCATAAAAACGTGAATCAAACAACGTTTGGTTATAATTTAGAATGTGAATTTAAGCGTAATCATATAAGAGTAAAGCCTTTGTATCAACCATGAGATAATAATAGGAGTAATTTTGAAGCTGTATTGTTTAATATAAAATTTTGTCATCATAAATTAAATTTAGATAAATTAATCAAGTGAAATAAACCAAAAATTATTACAAAATAATATCATTCAAACCTATAACCTCATAATTCAGATAATGATCTTCTTTGGTTTTTATCGTTATTTTATAAGTTCTTTAACATATCTTGAATGGCCATATTTTTCAAATTAATGTAAGAACGGAGAAAAATACCAATCATTTTATTAAATGAAATATTTCATTATAATTTTTAAAATTTTGACTTGAAATTTAACAATTTCTTATGATAAGTTCAATATTAAATATAATTTTTCAAATATTGAGGTATGCCATGATACCTTGCATTATATATGAATTAATTTATATTATTATCGACAACAATATGACACCAATATAATTTACGTACGTTTTTCGTTGAATGTATTTCTTTGTTACCTTTAATTTCAGATAAATTGTTTGAGAAGGCTATTTTAACAATTTTTTATTAAATTTAATTGGCATTATTCTCTGGCTGATTAATATGTAATGATTACATATAAACATTAATGTGTTTAATCCTGTCGAAATTATCTCTAATTATTTCAATATATAAAATTTTATTGGAGTAATATTAAGACATGATTCATTTTCTTATTCATATATTTTATATTGATATCCAAATAGAGAAAATCACTCATAGTTTATATCTAGTATTTTATAACTGTTTTTATATATCAATCAGAAGAATAAATAACTATTTTATAGATATATTTTGTGATTATTAATGCTTCGTTATATAATTCACAAAACTATTTGATATTTAATATCAGGCTATCATAGAAATTTATTGACGATCTTTTATCAAATCGTATGACGATGAAATTTATATCATGTGAAAGGTACAAAAATTGCTCAATAAAACAGAGGATATATTTATATTCTGCTCTCATAAATAATAAAATTATATAGAGCACATATCAACTATTTTATCCAAACAGAGCTTTCGATGATATAAAGTTATGCATCAAAATATATGATATATTAGCACGAGTTTCTTTTTCCAATACTATGAGAAAGTTGGATGGTTAATTTCGTCAATTATATGGGTGGATTTTTCTATTTTTGAGCCAACTTTCTCTTAGCTTTAAAGCGCATATATAGTTTAATTTATTTTGCAAAAAATAAGAAGATAATTCTTTATTTACACTTTTTAAACTCTCATAAATTAACTTTCAACGGTGAAGTTCATTTTTTTTGTCTAAATTTAATAATTTTTATATGTATTACAAAATATATTATTTCTGGAAATTATATGAATAAGGAGATGTACACCTGTATATAATTATAGATTTATTATTTAAATTATAAATTACTTATTTGGTAAATTCAATTTTAGACAGCTAAAATATAAATATATTTTGGTGGTTTATTTCAAAATTTTTTAATTTTATCAAGCCATTTGACAATTTTAGCACTCAAATTTAAAAATAATTTTTATATCATCATATCAAAATGAATATTCTTAGTTTGAATATCAAATATAAATCGAGTAGTTAAATATTTAATTTAAAATCTGTTCATGTATCTAAACAACAACGAGATAATAAGCGTTTATATTCAAAACAATATATTTATCATTATATATGACAAATTTATGAACACAAAGAATTTCCATAAAATTAAAAATAATGATTTTGAATAAAATATACGATTTTTAAAATATTCTTAATTTCAGTTATAATATAATATGTTTTTAGTACATATATCTGATCAAATATATACATTTTAATGCGAATTTTGTAGTTGTTTTATGTTAATAGTACAACGAATATAGAAATATATTTTATTTTGGGATAGTTTATCATAAGTATTTTATATCTTCAATTAAATTAATTTATCCAAATTTTTTGAATTGATTTTATGTTTATATTAAAGATTTTAATACTTGACTTAATTATGAAAATAGTTTCAAATTGAGAATTGGTTGCTAAAATATCAAGAGAAACATGATATTATTTGAATATACGTAAAACAAGTAAAACCATGAAATAAAGTTAAAAGATACTGTTTGTTTTATTTACTAATAAAATTTTGTAGATCTATGAGATAATATATCTTGAATATTATTCATCAATCTTATCTATCAAGTAATTTTTCATAATTTATGAAATAAAATCAAACAAAATAAAGATTAAAAAATTAATATTTTCTAGATAATAAATGATTAGTTTCATAATTATGTTTCTAAAATATTTAATATTATTTTTACTTTTGAAAAAAAGACAATCATTTTCGCTTTTAAATTTCAATATGGGATTTTTAATCTTTTGATATATTTGAATAAGATATTATTGAATTTTTACGTTAACACAATAAAAATACCAAAATATATTTTTAACTTAAAAATGAATGAATTGAGAATCACATTTAACAACAATTTAGGTTGATTATTTTCTTTTTTGCATTTAGAAATATAATTACTTTATTCAGATTGACTTCGAAATACATTTATTCTTGAGAGTTTATACAGGGATTTGCATCCATTTTCGTCAATTTTCATTCAATTTCGTCAAAAATTTTTTTAATTAAAATTTATATTTAAAAAACAATGGTTATATGCGCAAATCGTCTGTATATATAGTCATAGAAATAAATTTTATAAGTCATTATTCTTCGCGATTCAACGATCTTCGTATATATCGCATCATGTTTCGCCAGTATCCTGAACAATCGTAAGCTGATATTGAATTCCCGCACTCTGTTATCAAATTCATAAACACGCTTTCATTTTGTGGTGCTGCATATTTAACAAAATCCTTCCATTTCGCAAAACAGTTCTCAATTGGGTTTGAGAAAAGGTGAATAAGGAGGAATATACAAAAGAATATGTCCGTTATTTGCGATTATTTGTTGAATAGAGCCATTCTTATGAAATGGGACATTGTCCATTATCAAAACAACTCTATTCATATTTTTTGCTGCCAATTCAACCATAAATCTCTCAATATATTGCCAATAACATAATGTATTATACGCAGTTAGAAGTTTTTCACAATTTTCAACGCCAATCCTGCTAATTGCGGCACATAGAGAAACTTTACGCGATCTTAATCCAGGCGAGTAGACAATTGCCGGTTCTCCTTTTTTTAGAGTATCCTCTACAAGCTCGCATTGTGCACAAAATCCCGCTTCGTCAATGAATAAAAATAGGCGATCATCTACTTCTTCGAGTAATTTCATAAAAGCCACAGCATATTCATATCTTAACTCAATTGTTCTGGCATCATTGCGGCGTTCGGTATTAAACTTGTTCGCTTTAGAGTATAATGGAAATTTTTAATGTTCGACAAATTGTGGATTTCGAAACCGAAATATTAATTGTGGCTAGATTGTTTTGAATGCCTTTTAAGGTAACACAGGCATTTTCATCAACCATGTTTTTTATTGATACACACCTCTCTTCGTTTAACTTTATGTTTCTTGGTCCCATGCGGGATTCGCCAATATACTTCCAGTTGTCTGCTATAACGATATTATACTTGATACCGTTGTTATTTAAAAATTAAACCATTCAGCTATCTCAGATGCCGTTTTTCCTTCGTTGTATTTTACTATTATTTGATTCCGTTCTTCTGCTGTTAACTTTTGTTTGTTCATAGAATAAATAGGTATTAAAATTATTGATAAAAAAATTTGACGAAATTGAATGAAAAATTGACGAAAATGGATGTAAATTTCTGTATGTTTATATTTACTTTTTATTGAATATTTCCCACGAAATTAAATTTCATCTTTAAAAAATAAATTATTGAATATAAGTTTTATTTCAAATAGTTTACACGATATTAAAAAATTAAAATGACAATTTTGATGAAAATGTTGTCAATCCTTTATATATACAAATTAAAAATAAATTATTCTCGAAATACAATGATTACATAAAAGGTGTTATGTATATCTTGTACAATTTACTATCAGTGTATTTTACTAAATATTATATTAAATAGGTTAATAAACAATAATTTTCTCAAAAATATAATTTTTTCCAATTATTCTCGCCATTTCATAAATGGGATATTTTATTCGATTTGTAAGACATAATCGAAGCTTATTGATCTATTTTTGTTGTTGTATAAAAATCATAAGAATGTATGTCAATTTATATTTAAAAAATCAAACCATTTTAATATTGAGATCAATAAAGAGAGGAAAATAAATAAATAAAATGTAATGAAAATTTATAATTAAATAAGATATATTTCTTTGTTAAGTTTATGATTATAAATTACTTTTTACATTCTGAATTTAACAGTTAAGATCATTAAATTAGTATTATCAGGACTTTTTTGAGTTATGAGGAAGATAAAATTGTCTCACTTATATTTTTAAATATATAGTCAATAAGTTAGAGTTTAAGTGACGAATATCTACGATCTATTTATATGCATTTAGATTATTTTATCATTATGTTGATAAATCTTTAGGATTCTCAATTCGAAATTTTTCATATTTATTTTTAAGAGTGAGTTAATTGTTGGAAAATCTTAAAAACACTGATATCAAAAAGACAAAAATAAATTCATGTATACATTAAAAGGTATTGATTTGTATTAATTTAACTAATTGTTGGAAAAAGATAATAATAAAATATTTACAATTTAAATTGATCAATTTTATGAGAAGCTATAAATCAGAAAATTTCGAAAATAATATGTTTGATATGATATATATGACGGAAACATTTATTCTATTTTAATTATTTTATTGATTAAAATTTTTAATGTTTGGATACTCAAACGAGTCAAATATTTCTGTCAACTAAAATTTTTTTATTCAATAAAATTAATCTGCAAATTCATTTTTAATTTGATTAGAAAATTTGTCACCCAAATCATGCTAGCCTTCTTCCAGCATTTGTTAAAATTAAATCATTTCTGTTAAATATATCAATAATTCAAAAATATTCATTTGAATAAGTATGTAATTGGAGGTTAACAGTAACTGACGTTTCTTTAACAATTTCATATGTATTTAGATAAGTCATTTTGATGATGCGTAGAAATTTGTGGAACATTATTTGACGTTTGAATAGAAATTTATTTAAATACGCCGAATAAAATTTTAAAATCGTATCATATTTTATCTTTAAATATCTGATATGTGAGACAGGTTTGATTGATATTTAAGGCATGTTTCAATTCAGGATTTATTTATTTTTTTCGTTTAATTATAAATTAATATTATCGAAATAAATATTAAATTATAGAATTGAATTTAAAAATTCAGATTTAAATAAACCTCGCCATAATATCATGAGGAACCAATTTTTATAGAAATTTAATTTGTGATTTGAAAAATTACAGAAAACTTCGAAGTAAAATAAATTGTAAACGTGGAGATAAATCATATATTTGAAATAAAAATTTTTAAATATTGAATAACTTCTGAAGAAATGAAGAAAATGAATATTAGTCTTCAGTAATTAGAATATCTTCTCGATCGAAAAGTAAATTTGTTTATATATGAAAATATTAAATTAAAATTTTACAATTTTTGAAATAATACAAATGTAAAAATTAATTTTTCCAGTTATTTTTGTCAACAGTTAAAATAATATTTTGATCTATATTTTAATGATATTATAAATTTTAATATGATAATATTCTCGATAATTTATCAATATATTGGTTAGTTTTACAGAGATTTAAACTTTATAGATATTCTTATTTAAAAATTAATGATTTTTTAAGATTAATAAGTTTTAAAAATAGGCTTTAATGTTTAACTTGATAATTATACAATTCGAAATTGTTTTTAAGAAATTAAGCGTATAAATAAAAAAAATTGATGTATTTTTAACAGTTATTTTTATTTATTTCACAAGAAAAATTTTATTGATAAATCACAAATAATTTCTGAATTTATAATACGAGAGTTAGATAATTCACATTTTAAAGTGTTATGAAAGTGTAAATAAAATGACTAGAAACGCTCTTTTTCTTTATTTTTAAATGTTAATGATAAATAGATAATAATATATTTAAATTATACGTTATATAGTTCATTTTATTTAGATCTAATGTCATAAATAATTTGTTCATCTGATCGTCTACATTCATGCAGGTATCTAAATTATTTATTATTTCATAATCTTTATCAGTTTCAAAATTAATAATCCTTATTTTTTTCATAATAGTGCAAGGCCAATAATATCTATTAGGTTTTCTGATAGTTATGTAATATTCTCGCCATTTAAAATATTGTAAATAAAGATCGAAATTGAGAGAAATATTATTTAAATGAGAAGCTAAATCTTTTGGTGATTTGAAATCAAAAACATTTATATAAGATCCAGGAATAAAAAATTGTTTATTAAATCCAGGGTCCATTACTACTGGGATTGCTCCATATATAATTGGATTATTATATTTTTCAGTTAGATATTCGGGACAAATACTATTTTCAAATGAAAGATAAAACATATAATTTTTGTAGTATTTGATCTTCTGATCGTTCGAAATCATTGGGCCAAAGCAAAATCCAAATGTTGACACAGTAAATATTCCTTAAGTTCCAAAATATAACTAAGTCTAACAGAATAACTAGTATCACAATTCGATACAATTGCAACTGCTTCTTTTTTTCGAACGAAGAACTCTTTTTTAATGATTTCAATGTCAAAGTTTGTTTTTTGGGTTTTCATAAATTTAAAATAAGGATTGGGAAAACGACTTTTATGACGATAGGAAGATACCCAAACGTTAAAATGATTTTTGGCCATTTTCACTTCATTTATTAAGTTCACACTATATGGAGGTTCCTAAATTTGATGTTATCAATTACTAATGCTAAAATAATGATATTCTTTTTGAGATTTCCATGTTTAATAACATATGATTTCAAAAATATCGGGAAATTTTTGAAATGTACGATTGCCAGATCAAAATCAACCAAATATTCTGATTGTATGACTTTGAAATGAAACTTTTCATCGCAGCTTTCAAAGTCTGAGGGAGTTACTATGCCATCAGTGAAGTTTTTGCTGAATATTAATATTGTTTTTCGGCTATCCACTGTCGGCGTTTTTAATTTGCCTGATTTTGTTTTAATAGTATAATGCCGAATAATATAAAAACAATAATCCAATGAATGCCAATAATATATGAAGTTTTTTTCGAAATAAAAACCTATATTTATAAAAATCAATCATTTGTTTCATTGATCTTTAAAATAAATATTTTCCCAGACAAGAAGAACTAATCGGCTTATTTTAAGGCTAAAATATAAACAGTTTGTTGATTATACTCAAAAACTATTTTAAAATTGTATTTTCTTGATTTACATTCAATTAATTTTACCATCGATTTTCCTTAATTGAGTTAAATTGAAACGATTTCAAGAAATAAAAATTTTAAAAATAATCTAAAATTCTTACAAACGCATTTTAATATAATTATATGACAATTAATTAACGTTTATATAAGTTATACAAATATTATCAATAAATAACATATTTAATCAACTATAAATAGCATTCATAATATTTAAAATTAACAATATGGCAAATGATTTTAATTTAGGTTATGATTAATAAAATTTAAGGAAAATTAATGTGATAATATGTTTAAAATTTATTTGACTTGCTGAAACGTTTAAAATTAAAAAATCTATTTTTATGGTGAGATAAAAAATCTTTTTTTATCACATTAAAAATATTCAAAGCAGTGTGAAGATTAAAAAAATCATTTTTTGTTTTGTAAAATGATTAACATACAAAATTAATTAATTAGGTTATTCAAAATAAATAAAATAAATTTTACAAACAAAAATTTATCAATGGATTTCAAATAAAAAAAATAAATTGTAAAATATATAAATTCTTTTTAATTATTAACAACATTCACACAGATATTTTTCCATTATAAATAATTTAGAAATTATTTGTTCTAAAAATTATTTAAATGTAATATGTCACATTTTATAATCCAAAATGAATTATAAAATAAAACATCTTAAACCTATTACTTATTATAATAGAAGACATTAATTCAGATTACATGCAAATATAAACTTCTTTTGGGAAAATAGTAATGAAAGTAACATGTAAATTATGTATCATATATTTATTTATTTTCAAATTTAAACAAACTGAAATTTAAATATGTTTAAATTTAAGATGTCAGTTATATTTTAATTGTTGTATATACTTTATGAATTAGGATTTATTCAATATATTACCTCACATATGTTTGTTTTGCCTTTTCTTTTAATATCATAATTTATTTGAATTTAAAAAAGTAAAAACAGAATTTCAAAAAGAATCTTCCATCACATAAATTAAGAAGCTTCTAATGTTACCTCTTATGTTTAAAATCGGGTTTGAAGAATTTCTGAAATTTTAAATTTACGGCTGATTTTAGTCTGTGAAATGTTCATCTTCAAATATTTTTTCCTTTGTTAAAATAAAAAAATTTTCAACGATTATTATTTTTAATTTTTAATCATTGACAGAATAAAGTGATCTTATAACTAATAATAGAATATAACTAATGAGGATTAAACTCGAAATATTTAAAATATTTATAATAATACCAGTAAAAAATGATGAAAAAAGTAAAATATATGAATATAATCGGTTACTTATTTAGTTAAAATAAAGACATTGATAAAATAAAAGTAAATACGATTCGTGGAGATATTTAAATTATTCAAACATAATGCATATTCGTTAATAAAATAAAAAAACCTATAAGGATTATATGATATTAACTATATAATTCTCACAAATAAAAATATTATTTTTGACTGAATATTAACTGTAAACTATATTATCAGATGTTTGATTTTTCAAACTTCATAGAATATAATTTATATATCTGAAAATATATAAGAATAATCGATTTAACAATTATTTGAAGATAGTAATCTTGATTCGATTATAATAATCTGGATTACGAGGTTAGATCTATAAAGGGAATGAAAAGTAGTTTGAATCAGTTGATGCCCAGATATATAATTATTTTAAAAATTTTTGAGATATTCTTGTCGTAAAACTTTGATCATAATATGAAATATAAAAAATTATAGGTATCAGAGAAATTGATTGGATCAAACGAATTGTTTCATCAATAGAATTCATTTGAAGTTTTGGAAATCGCAAAAATAAAAATATAAAGATATCAAATACATACTTTGGTTGTTATTTCATGACTATTATAATTAATGAAAATTGAATGTCCTATTTTTTTGAAATATTTCCAATTAAATCTGGATATACAATTTAATTCTGACTATATTTATATTATTCATAATTGTTATGCTAAAGACAAATGATAATACATATTCTGGGGCACCTATATTCGACGATAACTTAATTAAACCATAATATATTGTTTTTGATTTTAAAACAAGATTTGCAAAGTATAAAAATGAGTCGATTTATACCATTAGAAAAGTTCCATAAAAGTAAAAATTAATCCACTTATGTGTTATAAAGGTTGATAATGAACTTATATTTATACAAGCATGTTCCTTACTATGTAATATATACTATAAATCCTGGATCTGTAAAAATATTGGTATGTTTAAAAGCTCAAAATATTTTCAAAAATAAATCAATGTAGAACAGAAAAGACTTGAAATAAAATCTAATACATTGTATTTATGGTTAAAAGTATTTTAAAATTAATTTTTTGATAATAAAATATTCTGGATGGGAACTCCTATATTATCTAAGGATTTCACACGCATTCGAAAATTCTATAATTATAAATTTATGGCTTGTATAAATATTTTTAAGCTCAGATTATTTTTAATGATTTTTTAGAATCTGGTTTGAAACATTATTCATTTTTAAGAGATAATATTTTAATTTAAATTGATTATTTTAACACATACAGATTATACATCGTTAAAGATTGTGCATGTTAGAATCTAATAATTTAAATTTTGATATTTCATAAAGAAATTGTTGAATCTCAAAGATATGTTGCTATGTTTCGTCGAATTATTCAAATTATCGTAAATGAACTTTTAATTCTAACTGAAAGAAATTATAAAATTGACAATTTTATTCAATTATTAAAAGAATAATCAAACTTAATTTGACCTTTGAATATCCATCTATGTTTGATAGATTGAAAAATAAGATTAATTTTGAACATGATAATGATAACATGACTCATTTTATTTCTAATGTTGTCATATTTAATAGGTACAGAAAATATGCTTTTACCTTTCGAAGTATGGATTCAATTATCATGAAAATTCGTGTATGTCTAAAATTTCATCCTTATATAAAGAATCATAAAAATATAAAATTCATATTAAAGTTTTAAGCTGCTTAATTTATAATCCAGATAATTAAGATCAAAAGATGATTTAAAATTATATATAGAGTCTTTCTCACACACATTTCTTGTCAGACATAACATTTATTTATTTTGAACTGTTATGATATCATTAAATTTAAAAGATGACTATTAATCTTCATAAAGGAATCATTTTAATGATTATTTCTTTGGAGCAATGATGAGGAAAAAATATATTGGGTCTAACGAAGATATTCAATATACAATCGTACACTTTGGCATTAGACATTTTAGCGTTTTAAGACTTTATTTAAACTTTTCGTTTCGAATATACCAGAAATCGGGTGTTGTGAGACATTCTTCCACTAAAACCCTCAATTGTCATTGACCCTTAATAACAATTTTACATTCCGTAATTGATTCGTTTGGAATCATTTTCATAATTGTATATATCAATGACATTACTGTTTTTTAATGGGGAAATCATAAAGAAATTTTTAAGGGTTTCAGAGTTATCAGAAACCTAAAAGATACTTTTTAAACAGGTAAACATTACTGACAAGAGATTTGATAACATATTCGCTTTAACTTTATAAACTGATTATGAAATATGAAAAATATTTAATAATGATAAAACTATCTGAGAATAAATAACGTAATGCATGAATATATTATTATTATCTTTTACACAATATCAAAAAGTATCTATATTTGAATAAATCAATTTCAATCATGATTGATAAGAAATGATAATAAACAAGGACAAAACCTACCATTAAATTCTGCCATGATAACTATGAATAAATAACTAAATTCTGAATATACATTAATATTTTATAGCTTAAGAGATTCAAGCTATATCACAATTTAATCATGGCAGGAAAACAATTTAAATTCTATGATAATAAATTTTGATCTTTAAATATATAAATTATTTTACATTCGAATTATAATATATCTGAAATTTTTTGAAATTAAATATGCCGTAACTATATTGTAGGAAATAAATAATTTATTTAAAAACAAAAATTTTTTCTTAAGTGGCTTCAGTATTTTATAATGAACATATTATGAGTTTTGTTAGATAATCAAAATGTCAAAATTCGAAATTGGCATAGTATGAAAATTAAAAGAATAGAAACAATGATTGGATTTAAAAATTTAATATTGAACCTATATTAATCTTATATTTACTCCTATATACATCATAAAAACTCAGCACGCCTATTCAACTATGAACACTTTTAGCAGAAATTATTCTGAAATAGACAACGTTTTTTTGAAAAAATCAATGAATTAAAAGACTTTTAATTAATAAATGTTTATATTTTTGATCATATCGTCCAATTAGAGTTGTTATATAATGTCATAATATATTATTATAGAATTTATGAATCAATTACTTTAGAGAATTCAACACAAATACAATACATGATTCTATATTAATATTAATACTCGTTTTAAATATTAATTCAACTATTTTGTTGTCTAGGTATTCAGAAATATTATTATAATAAAATAGAGTATGATCTCAATTGACAATAAATATCAATTTTAAGATCGATGAAAATAATATTCCAAACTAAATACTTTATGTTTGTGAATTGTTGTAAAAGTCATCGTCACTTAATTTATTGTGTTACAAATATAAATAAAAATACTTAACTGTTTAACATAAATATATACACTGTAAAATATTTTCATTCCTCAACATATATGTTGAAATAAAAGGCAAAGTTTTGAATTCTACATATCTATTAATTATTTGACATTATGAAAGTGTTTTTAAACTCTATTATATTGTCATACAAGCTAATTATTTCAATGAACTAACATAAATTTCATTAATTTTCTTGAAGATATATCTGTTTATGAATACATTATGAATAATTATTGATCTAAATTTTTATCTTCTAATAAATAAAACCGCCTTCATTTTTTGAATGTTAAACCTTATAAATCGGGTTTTAAATTTTCTTTTAATTACCTCGAATATATATCTACACATTGAAAAAGAAATTGAACAGTATTTTATATCAGACCATAATCTTGATAAAATTTATAATCGAATAGATTTAAAATCAAACAAATCCGATAATTCTGAAGTAAAACAAATACTGATAAAATGAAATATAAATAACATTATTCTATTCAGAACATAATTACATTTGTATATAAATAGAAAATCCATTTGATAAGAAGAAAAGATAAATTTATTTTATTTATAAATTACAAAATGATGAAATAAATTTATGCAAAAAGATATTATCAATTTCTTCTGATATTTAATATAAACTATTTTGAATGTAATATAACAGAAGATACTATCTTAATGATGATGAATTAAAAATTATCACTTCAGTTCTTTGGTCAGTAATCAATAATAAAAACTAAAAATAATTGATTTAAATCTTCTAATATGAACAAACGACACTTATCTCAATAACAATAATTCGGCGATTAATTTGAAGGATGATATCTTTGGAGTTGGCGATATAACATTCAACAAACAATATAGATTTTTTCCTTTTCTGAAAATAAAATAAATTAATATTCGAATTGGTATATGTATTTCGTTTTTTTAATGATATCATAAAATTATCATTTTTTACATAATCATCAAATTAACTTTTAACATTTAAACCCTTATAAATCCGATTATACATGTCTCTAATTTCTAGAATCATCAACAATCAATTTTATTTAATTATGTAAGAGGTTATTTTTGTGTAATATGATAGCATAAAAAATAATTTTTAATTTTAAAAGTCAGGAATTCAAGATACAACATAAATGGTTGTAATTCATTTTTATAGGTGAGAAAATTTTTTTGAATACGTATCAGAGAATAAAATTGTGTTGCAAAAATTATCCATTTTATAAAAAAGATGCTTTAATTTTCTGCTAAATTAATTAAAATTTGTTGACTAACGAAAGGATAAAAAGGATTTCTGATTTCTATCAAAATAATAAAAATATTATTTTTATAATTTTGTTTATATATGGGATTAATTGTATTAAGTTTGTAGCAACTATAATTCAATTGTCAATACAAAGATATATAATGTGTAATAAGAATTAATATTTCTTAAACCCTTTTTTAAATGTTTGATCATTATTTTATAAATTACAAATTAAAAAATTTTTTTAACAATGTTTTTTGTTGTTTTGCATAATGTAAACATATATCAATATATATGAATAAGTTTTTTATATTAAAATAATATTTTTGCGTTTTATCATGAAGCTATTGTGTTCCTTCATTTATACAAACAATTTTTAAATATTTTATTAAATTTGAGTATTTCTGAATCTTTCTATTTATATATAACATCTAAAAATAAACAAAAATTTACAAAATGTTACCATTATTAAACTAAATATTATAAAAATAGTCAACAATAGAAATAGTCTCACTTAATTTTTTATTAAGATATCAATTTATATTTAAGAGTATATCATATATGCAAATCAAAATATTTTACATTATTAGTTAGGTTTAAGTATTTTTGCAAAAATATATAATTTTAGAGAATGAATTCCAATATTATTTAACAAATATTTAAATTGATGATATTTGATACATTCATAAATATAACAATCTGGCAAAATTAGTTTAACCATTTCCATTGGTTATTTTATATCTATTTAATAAGTGAATGAGATTTATCACTAAATGCATTAATCGGTTAAATTTAAATAAAATTTACCTTCTTTCCATTTATTTGAGGATAAAATTCATTTAAAACAATTAATTGTTTTTTTGTTTCGTAAAATTATATGCGATTTTAATTAAGAAAAACCTGTTTAAATATGAAAGAAGATTGATACAGAATTCAAAAATTCAAATGGATAGATATCTTTTTGACACTTATTTTTTACCAATTAAAAATTTATATATATTTATTTTAATATAACACTGACATATTTTAATTTTTTTCAAATTTTTATAAAAACCGTTGCTAATATCCTACCCTCTAATATATCGTAGAAATACATGGCAAAAATCATTATTATATTTATGAATGATGATATTGTCGTTAAAATTACAAATTCCTGTAATTTCTTGTTCAGATAATTATATGAAAAAAGAGTTCAAAGGATTTTTTTAATAAGCAGTTTTAGAATTATAGAAAATAAAATTGACAAATTTAATTACTTTTATAAGATTATCACAAATGAGAAAATTCTTAGTTTAATGGATATCGTTCTTTTTAATTAAATAAATGTCTCTGTTAAAATTCTTAACATTAAAATAGTCTAAAATCAGACTAGCATGGTTTTTTAAATAATATAATTATGTTTTTTAACTTAGAAAATGATTTTATATTCAACAATAATATAATTAGTGATAAACGAAACATTTCAAGCTAGCAAAAAATTGTTTATTGATATAATAATAATTTGAATAATATACTTTTGAAAACTTATGAAATTAAAAAAATTGTTCATTTCTTTGTGATTAATATGTATCTAAATTTAACATACAGATTACAAGAATAAAATGGAATTTTTCAATCTTTACGAAGGAATCATAGGGCTAGAAATCGTCGTCTAAACAAAAGGAATGTTACTACATGAATATTACAAATGATTATCCCAGAATATAGTTCGTTTGAAAGTACCTTGAAGATTATGATATTTTGAATTTGATATATTTCTTAACAAAATCATTCAAGAAACGCCTGAAAAAATGAATTGAACGGTCAAAACCTAGAAAGCAGTTATTCGCATAAATTACCAGATAAACTCTAACTTCTTTGAGAATACACATGAATATGTTTGATTTATCATAAGAATACATCCAAGAAGATAAAATTAGTTTTCAAAGGTAACATTATGGATCACCATATTTTACAAAATTAAAAAACATATTATTTTAAATGATATTGACTTTTAAAAATTTTACGACATTAATTGTCATTATCAGACTTTTATATCATTTAAAACAATTTAATTATTTTAACCATATCACTAATTTTTTATCATGATTCTACAAACAACGAAGAAACACAAATTTCAAATTTAATCTAGACATACATTTAGGATTAATTATCTACTTATAAAATGAAATAAGTTGTAAAAAAACCGTATATTTTAAACAATTAAAATGAACTATCTGATTGATCAATATTGTCTTTTATATAATAGTTATTTATAATCAGGTTGATAGTATCGTTTTTATTGCTGTATTTTAATTCAATTAAATTTTGAATATTACTTTTGGCAAAAACTATTATACCTTACCTATCGTTTTTTTTAATATTTAAGAATTTTTATTAATTGATACACTTAAAAAAATTATTTAATTTAAATGTTCAAATTATTTTTTTAATTTTATATATGTATTTAAGCCAAATATAAAACATCTATAAAATTTATATGCGTAATTAATGATAAACCTGACCACATTCGTTCAAACGGCCTTTCAAATTTCAAATATTTTTTAGTTGAGATGAATTTCTGAATGAAAATGAAATTCAAAAGATAATTTTAAATGTTTTAGAAACAGTTAATAATACAAAAATAATAGACGTTACAGTTAATTCCCTTTATTCAGTTCTAACTCTCATTTAATCACATGGTGACTAAATGACCATTATTTTACATTATTATAATAAATAAGAAAACAAACAAATATTATTTGAGATAAAAAGCAAAGATAAGTCATCAGTAAATGTTTATACTTGATCAACTATCTGAAAACTGAGCAATAAAAAGCAACTGAACAAAAATCTAAGGATCGTAGTATCAAGTGACAGCATTCTATCGATGTTGTTTTATCTCTCGTATTGCTTATAAAAAATGGTTGCATACCCAAATATAATTCTTATAAATTATTTCGTAACATATAATTTTCGAATTTCAAAACTAAAACCTGATAATATAGGATTGTAACATTGAATAAGTGCGTTTCGTGTAATACTAAAATTCTCTAAATTGATAGTTATCGCTTCTCTTTCAATGGCAGTTTGTATATTATTGTATTCGATTAAGAATGGTTGTATGATATCGATTCTTGATGCCTTTTTTCATCTCTTTTCTCAAATATATGTGTTGA
>JALDNG010003233.1:0-29370 GCA_024349245.1 Neodontobutis hainanensis | reverse complement strand
ATAAGATATTTTTTGAATATTATATGTATTTTATCATTATTAAATGCCAAACGATTGATTTTCATGTTTTATGGATCAAAATATATCAATAACCTGAACCTTAAATTTGAGGAATTTCTATATTTCTTATTCCTCGATATTTATAAATTAAATTGCGACATTTTCAACTTAATTTAACTTTTATTGCTATTTGAATGTTAAAGACCATAATAATTGTATATCACATATAAAATTTATAATAATAATGTAGTGTGTTGAAAATACATATATTTAACTTTACAGCTTTCACATAATTTTTAGAATCTTTAATGTTCATGCTTAGATTCAAATTGAAAGAAATTAGTTTTATCTTTAGATTTTCATCATAAACATGTGAAGGTTGGCTTCAATTAAAATTTCAGAAATGAAAACTACCGCATAAAAAAATCTGATAATAAATTTAACTTGATAGTATAAAATTCAATTGATCATTCTCATATTTAAAAAGTAACTCAGAAAAACTGCAACACATCAAATAAAAAGAAGAATTATGATCAATTACTTATGCAGTTTTAATTTAAAAAAAGAATAAATAATTTTATCTAGCTTAAAATTGAACATGTAAAGTTCTTTTCTTATCATTTATTTTCGTAAAATCAAGCATCACAATATTATTTTTGTTGTTGTTTCCTGGATTAAAATAATATGTCGAAAAACTTAAAAAATGTTAAATTTGCGCGATTAATAAAATTATAACTCCAGAAAAACGTTGTACGAGACTATTTTTTCAATATGCTTTTTGCTCAAAGACGTTTCTATGATATAAAACCTTTAAAAGTTTTGAGAAGTTTAATTACTATCGTTTTTGTTAGCTGAAATTTATAATTTTTAAATTTTTAATTATAAAGAGCGTAGTATGAAAGGAACCTTATATTTAAAAAAAGTATGAAATACAAAAAGGACAATTATACATTCTGAAGTTTCCTATTGAGTGTAAAATCAATTAATTTTTTGGAGATCTCAATTATTTTCAGTTCAAACAGCCTTTAATAGGAAGCATCTATGAGAGTATTGAAAAGAAACTGATAACTTTTTCTTATATTGCAAATCAAAAAGTGTCATTCTTAAAATCTAGTGCATTATCATTCATTAATCCAATCGAAATAATTTTCATGAATGTAAAAATAAAAAAACTCGTACTATAATTGAATTATCCATATTATATAATGATAGGAACTTAAAAATCCAAAAGATATCATACCTTGTGAGGATCTTTAAAAACATGAATATTTAATCAGCTTATAATTTTTAAAACATAATGTATAATACTTATATGAATAATAATAAAATATGAAGAGAGATTAAACGAGATTAAACAAAGATTTTAAAAGAATACTCCGCGTGTATCATATTTTACATGATTTGAAAACACATTTCTTTTCCTAATTATTTTTAGGAGAAAATTCAAAAAAGTAAAATCTTTGTAAGATTACTAGTGTCAATCAGTAAAAATAACAACATGAGCGACACTGTCTATTTTATCAACAGAATATATGATTTATTTTCGTTTTCTTATGTATTTCCTTGAACGTTTAATATTATTTATAGTTTTATAAATAAGAAACCAAAAACATCTTTTTAAATAAAATTTTGTTTCTTAAAAATTTAATGAAAAATTCTTTAATAATTAAATATGATTTTTAACAGTATAATAAAAATCATACAATTAAAGAGGATGAGTTTTATAATCTTTCTTAGTTGTATGATCTATTTTATAAAAAATCCATCATAAAACTGTAATAAGTAATTTTGTTCCATAAATGAATGGAACGAGTCTGAATAACTTGACCAACTTTTCATCATTTACAATCTCTGAATATAAAACAAATAAGTTATAAAATAAATTTTGAAAAAAAACATGATTGGGAAACCAAAGTATCTCAACAATGATGCTGATGACTTTTTATCTTATCACACAAAATAAAACATAACTAGGGAATATCAGAATAGCAGAGATATTTTTCATCATGGTAAATTACAGTTTCGCCATCAAAATTTTATTTAATATTAAAATAAAAAAACTAAAATTAACTCAATATATCTATGTCGAAATCAAAAGTATTGGAAGTTAAATATTCTTTTAGATTTGGTTTTTATAATTGTACTATTTATACTTTGATTTTCATTCTAAATTTATCAACCATTAGAGATCCAAAAAAATTTAATGATATATTTTAAATGCAATAAAACGTTCAACATTAAAAACTGATAATTTTTTTAACATGAACATCGTTTACAGGAAAAATAAATTAGAATTTTCTTATTTAATGGTGTAAAATATAACTTTAAAGTGGTTATACTTTTGCAGATAAAATTTAGAAAAATCTCTGTATATATTATTTATAGGTGTGAACTATTCGTTTAATTTTAATTCAAACCACATTTTAAAACGGGTTTAACAGTCAACTTGAAAATGATAGTTTTCATTTTCTCTCAAATGAAATCCTAAAAGAAGCGTAAATATTTTGATGTTATTATAAAAATATAATGTTAAATATTGAAGAGTAAAAATTTATTAATGAAATTATCAATTTTGTTTTCATTTATTTTTATGATAACTACATTTAAAATAGCATTTATAACTTAAAATGTTTTTTTATTGAAATTCATTCGAACTGAAAATTCACGAAAGTTTGAATCATTAAAGAACCCGAAAATATATTAAATTCAAAAAAATATGTTTCTGAATGATCTTGTTCAATTTTGTCTGTTGTAAACCTGTTTAAGAATTATTAAATCTATTTGAGATATATTTTGATCAGTGATCGTTTAAGAATTTAACGAAACATTCATTCTCAAATTGAGTTTACATTTTTTAAATATAATGAAGGTTTGTAAAATTATATAAGATGCATTTTTATTTTTTCCCTTAAGAACACAACAAAATTTTTTAAATTTTTACAAACAAATGATTAGATATAATTATTAAGGTCGGATTTTGATAAAATAACATGTATTTTTGGTAATAATCCACATTAATTTTTAATTTCATTTTAAGATTCCACGTGAATTTAATAATAAAAATATTTCACAAAGTAACTCCTGTTTATCATGATTTAAAATTAGAATTTATTTTAAGTATATAAATCTCTCTATTATGCATTCTTTTTGATCAACCCATAAAATTACAACCTCAGTATTCTCATTCATCTTAGAAGTATGTTGTTTTAATTGTAAAATAAAAAGATTTGTATTAATATTTTGCCTTTTTTATGATAAAATTAAAAATAGATGTCATTGATATGTATTGATTATTTACATAGACCATATAAAATACACAAATTTACATTTTTATCACTTTTTCAATTTTTGTATTGAGAGATAGATCAAGTTCAAAGGCTTATTTTCTGATTTTTATTTGAGAAAATAAAGTTTGATAAATCTTAATCTAAAATAAATTTTTAAACATTTGGATTAACTGTTAAGATTTTTCTTTGTATTTATCAAATATAATATCAATAAGTTATGAGGAAATTATTTGAAACTAAAAGAAAACACATAAAATGTGAGCAAAAGTAAGATTTAACAGTAGCAACACATGAATTTGAATAAACCATGAATTATTAATAGCTCAAGAAGCGGATTTTGTTTATCCTTTATATTTAAATCTACAATTAAAAAAGTACAGATGTTGAGAGAATTTTTTTGTTTTTGGTTTAAGTCACGCCAAATAAACATATGAAGCTTAAAACAATCTAAACAAAACCTACTTCACAGTTAAATATTGATGGGAAACAAATTCATGGGATAATATGTAATTATTATTCTAATTTTAATATTTTATTTGTAGATCATGAATAGTTAAATCAACAAGAAATATATTTATCAGGAATAAATTTTTAGATGTTTACCAACAAAATTGTCTTTAACGCGTTTTACAATTCCAGAATTAAATATTAGTTTCCATAACTCTATTTTTGAGTTTATATGAGGTTAAAGCCATCTTAACTCTCATACTTGCCTCAGGTTTTTATGGATGCTTATCTAAAGTGTATAAGCTCATATGAAAACATTTGTTTTGCCAGTTATTTGTGACAACACATCAAATATTAAATTTGGTAAAACATACCAAACTACCTTAGAACATAAATAAATCATTTTATTAATTGGATAAATTTAAAATGAATACCAGTATTAAGAAGTAAAAATTGGTAAACGTGACGCACAATTAAATTTAAAATTCATCTTAAATCTAAGAATATAGCAATGATCTAGCTTAAGTTGTTAATTTGTGATAAATCATAGCTTCACACAAATAAAAGACACAATGAAAATATAAATTTATCGATTTTAAAAGTATATATATTGAAATAAAAATTTTTATTTTGTTTGTTAGAAATTAATCAAATTGACTCAATAGTTATAACAGGTTAAATTCTTTAATTATCAATACTAATAAGGGTAGCCTTACAAAAAGTCTTATTTTAGTTGAAGAAAAATGTTCTAATTATTTGCCAATTCATTATTTTTTGAGTGCTCTTTTTTTAATTTATAAACGAATAAGAATTAGGTTGAGTTATAATGTATGATAAAATTCACACTCTACAGTTAAATATTTGTGAACATTTATTCGATATTTAAGTAGTCATGTTAAAAATTAAACATAAAAAAATAAATTTCATAGATTGAAAATATTAAACGCATTTCCTTAAAAATTTATGCTCAAGTTACACAAAACATTTTAAAAACATATCTAATAACCTTATACTCAAACGATTTAATTAAAGTGGAAAGTTAATCTTATAAAATATTCTAATCTGTTATACTTTAACATATATTTCATCAAATATAAATCACATAGAGTAAACTTTAAAAAATGTTTCGAATAGTAATATTTTTTAATTAATTTTTAAAGCAACCAAATTCAACAATCATATAGTTACCGCTATTTATATTAAAATCATGGGATAAAGCTGTAAAAAATTGATATTTTGAATACATTTTCAGACACCAATTTTTCATAGATTTTCGATAGAAAATAATTTTCAAGATAAGGATTTTATTAGTTCATCTACATTTATTATAAATTACGTGTCATTTAATTGTAAATCACAACAATATATGAAATGTTAAGACACTTAAATTTCAACATATTTCATCAATAAACGTTTTTTGCTCTTAGTTTACAACATCGTTTAAAATTTTAAAATATTAACTCGACCTAGAAACTTATTTTTAACTCTGATATTTATTGATATAGCATAATCAATTGAGATTAATCGTGTTTTATCGTTTAATATGTTGGCGTGTTACGTATACTGTTTATGTGTATAGATTTTTCATTAAAAGTATGTTTATCATCAAAATTTAATGATATTGTTTTAGATCTCTGTGTGAAAAAATATTTGTAAAATATAGTCATAAATATATTTTTTTTACTTTATATAAAGTAAAGCACAATCTTAAATAAGTAAAAAAACCCTAAAAACCGTCGAGTCTAAATTTTATTTTACAAATATTCAAAATGATAAATAAACAAGTAATAATACCAAAGTATAAATGTAATAAATCAATAAATATTTCATATTCGCATAAAAATATCAAGACAAAAATATTTATTATTGTCAGTTTATACATTTAGATGGATCCAATAACATATGAAAATAAAATTTTAATTCATTATCTTAACATGATTATTTATAAATTATGAGGATGTAATTTAAGTGATTCAATAAGTTTGAGAGTATCAATTTTTGATGATTGAATAAAAAAATTATTTGAATAGGAATTAACGGTTATTATTCTATTGCGTAAAATTATCAATGATAATAACATGGTTTTTAATAATTTAGTTTAAATTTATAGTTCACCTCAAAATTGATAAACTTAAGATGTTTAAAAATTCAAAGATTAAATGGAAAAACTTAGTCCTGAATTCATATTTAATTTTTTAGGTTATTTGATATTATGATCTATCTTATTTTATATTTCCTGAATCAAAATATCGGAATAGATTTATCAATCACAAGGGATCATCCTACTTAATGCGTTAACCCATGCTGATGATTCTGATTGTATGCTTAATTATAAACTTTCACTAAAATAATCAAAAATTAAACAGATATCAATTAAAAATAATTTTGTATTCTGCTGTTTTGTTAAATTCAGTTGAGACGTTGGAATAAAAAATGTGTGGCGTTAGATTCTTTATTTTTTTTTAATTCAAACGTATTTATCATCAGAAATAAAATAAAACTGTTAAAAATATCAAAAAATTATCATTATAAAATCAACATACTTAATCAATAACTTTGTTTAAGTGCAAAATAGTCATACTTGGCTCTTATAAAAATTAAACTAATCTGTTTCTCTTCCAATAAGTTGAGAAATATTTTTATTTCATCTGTTAAACACGTTAAATTAATTGATCTATCTTTTGTATTTGAAAAAGTCTCAATATGGATTTAATTAAATAAATATTGAAAATTTAAGATATTTCGATGATTTAAGCGAATAAAATTTTTCGAAAATGAACCAGTCGTTAAAAATTTAACATTGAGTATAATTATTTTTCCAAATAAACTGAGAATCTTCTATTTTTGTGAAGGATTAATATTTTCATCTGGAATGAGATAGAAGAAATTTCCTGATGAATCTGTCTGAAAGTGTATCTTTTGATAATCATTGGGGATGTTTGATGAATTCATCAAAAATTCAACACCTTGATTTGAAGTGGCGCCTTGTATTGAATAAATGTAATTTTCTGTTAAAGTATACTCAACATTTTGATTGTTAATAATGCTATTATCGTTATATAGGGTATTTTCCTGTGAAGGATGTTGTTGTAAGCACAAGACAGTGCAATTAGGATTTAATTCTAAATATTATAATTATATCTTATCAAAATTTCCATTTATGGGAAAGTTTCCATCCACTAAAACTGGCATATTTTCTGTCTGATATATTATGTTATTCACATCTATGTTTGCACGATTGAATAAAATGTCAGGATTTAAGCAATTTATGAATTTGTCTTCTGCTGCAAAATAAACTGGAAGTTGTCCTTTTAAATTTACAAATCTACTTCCATTTAAGATTGAGTTTTCGATTTCTTAATAAAGAACGTTACTATTACGTGTATTTTCCATTTGTTGAATGAAAAATGGTCTTTCTATCTAGGTGTTGCAAAGTATTATACTCCAATCGTAGAAGAAAATGCTTTTATTTGCTATTTTAAGTCTAAATTTTTACATTTAAATTATTTTCTTGGTTAGACTAAATTTATGTGAAAAAATACATGAGCCCTAACTGGAATAGAATGATTTTTTGACTTTTGAATGATTAGCTAAAGTTAATAATTGTAGAACTCGTTCCATTGACATTCTATTGTATGTTTCATGGCTCTTCTTGTTTGAAATTTCTTTCAATTCTAAGTTTTCTTTTCCATGATTATTATAGAAAATTCTTTTAGTCGCTTCATAATCAACGAAAAGTGTAATTTTTGATTCTGTCAAAATGCTGAGTTCATAAGCTTTCTTGAGTAACCCTACATGCCGCTTTTCAAAAGTAGCCGAAAATAAGTGAATATAATTACATTTCGTTTTCTAGCTTCACAGATATATTCAATCTCAATACTTAGTCTTCCCATTATATTCAGCTAAATGATTTAAATTTTAAAAATAAAAAATAATTGATCAGTTGGAATCAGCATTAAATATTCTGATGGCTCAATTTAATTTTGTTGATTGACAATTTTAAAATATATTATGATTTTATTTTCTTAAAAACTCTTAACAGTATTTCAAGGAATTTTTCGACAGATGAAACAAATTAAATATAATTCCGTTTGTTATATTATTACAAAATATCAAAATAATTCTTCAGAACCAACATCCGATGGTATTTATGATAAGATATATTTATTCAATTATTCGTTTCGGAATTTTAACAAAATATATATGAAATGTGTTTTATAAAATTGAATATTACTTGTATTCTATCAAGTATACAAAAAATTTTAAAATATTAAGTGTAAAAGGAATATTTAACAAAGATTATCTGAGAATTAAAAATTAATGGAAAAATCATTTTTACAACAGAAATGTTTAATTATCAATTTTGAAATTTAGTTATTATACCATAAGAAATAACAATATTTTTAGCCCTTAAAAATATTTCAACAAAATCAAAATATATGATACATTTTTTCAAAAAATAAAGAGAATTTAAAAATACAAACTTTTACTGATATTTATTTCTAATACTTCTTGAACAAATCAAATTTAGATTTAAATCGTCTTACACCCATGCCTTAAATGTCAAATTAAAGTATTTATAGTTTCCATTTTTGTAAATTTCAGAAAAATTAAGTTTTCCTAAATAAGATTTTAATCAAATAATCAATTTATCTTCTTTAAAAACAGTATTAAAATAATTTCCCATTTTGTTTTAAGGACTTATCTTTCAATAATCATATTTAAACAATTCTCTCTGAAATATCATAATTTGATTGTAAACGATTCCTAAAAAAAGCATGACATAAATCCTACACTTTAAATGGTAAAATATATAAATTTTTGAAAATTTTCATAGAATCGTCCCTTCTTAAATAAAAAAAAGTTATCGATAAAATCATGAAAGTAGAGAAATGTAAGAATCTTTATTTTGAAAACTAAAATTAAAACAGTAAAAACATTTTTGGCTTTAAATTTTCGCGAAAGATAAAAATAAATAGATTTATTAAAAGTTAATTGTGTTTATTTTCATTTAATAAGAGCTTTTTTTACATTTACGTTTAAATGGTATAAGTTCGCATCAAAAATACCTTTAATACATGACGGGGTGCATCTAAGATTCGCTCTTATTTTGATCTTTTTAATTTAGAAATTATAGCCATAATAAAAAACTATAAAACCTTGAAACTCTTGACAATGAAATTTATTACAGCTAAAATTTTACAGAGAAGGCTTAAGGTGTACATTTTAAATTTATGATATAACTTATTTGTTGATCAAGAATGAGTCTCACCTATTTGTGAATCTAATGAATTAAAAGTTTATACATGCTCATCGGTGTAGCTTTTATCAGAAAATATTGGTCTTTTCCACCCATATAAAAACGATTCCTTGTAGTGTCTGGTTTCAGTTTTTTGTTGACTCTCAATCTCATCAATGCCACTTGAGTCATTTTACCTCTAGTTAGGGTTGGTATACTCTCAATTTAGTTTGTATTTTACAAAAATTATTATTTTCAGAATTTCAATCAGTTAAACCATTTTATAACTAAAAAATTAAAATCCATCAACTATTCAAAAGCTCTTACACGTACAAAATTACAAAAAAAAGTTTCATTTTATTTCCTTACCATGTAAAATTATTTGGAAATTAAATGAAATATGTTAAAAATTAATCTACTTGGAAATTCGTAGTCTAAATCCAAAGTAAATATAATAATTAAATATTTAATTTAGATAACACTTAAAAAACCAAATAAACAGATTTTTCTTGTTCAAATTTCTAAATATATCCGTTAGGCCTTTCGTGTTGCCAAATCTGAATTTTTAAAATATTATCACAAATTGAATAAAATTAGTAAAATTTATTAAATCAACATTTATTGTGATTTGAAAAACCACCAGAAGATAAAAGATATCGAAGTATAAATTTTCTATAATTTCTTAACAAGACAGACTTAACCCCAGATATAAATTATTTTTTTACAAATTTTTTTTGATGATTTTAACGTTACTCTGTAGCAAATCCATGTATTTAACTTAATAATTTAAATATATTAAGTTACTCGCGATTAATAGAACAAAAATAGTTAAATATTTTAAATCTAAAAATTAAATTTAAAAAATAACATCTTATTGGCAATGAGTAAATTCGAATATTTAATTTCAGGATATTTAATCGCGAAATAAGATTATTTAATATGCATGCACTGATGAAATCACCTGTGTTTACGGTTTTATAAATTTAAATTATTTCATAAATTAAAAACATTTCAAAGAAATACACGATAGAAATTAAGAAATTCATTACACTGGGATTATCTGGTTAAGAAATTATAATATAGATATTTTATGGCATAATACTAACAACAAATGTTAACATAACAGACCGGCATTTAAGGAGAATGAAAAATAGTTATTTAAAATTTAATTCTCGGTTTGTTTTTCGATTAAATGGTTAAAAATTTTTATATGCTCAAAATAAATAAAAAGTGTAAAAGAGAGGACTTAAACATTGTTTTCACCCATATTTGTTTGAAGAAAAAAATTATTTTACAATTGACATGTTAAATATATAATTTTTCATTTTCATTAATATGAATCAAGAAAATGGAATAGGTAGTATCATTTCACAGTTAATCAAGAATTAAAACTTTTTAAATTCAGTTAAAAATACCAAAACAAGTTAATTACCTTCATGAATGAAAGATATAATTTTATATCTGTTTTTTCAAAAATGAACTTAAAATTCATATTCTTGGCTCTTTAAATCTCCTTCGCAGCATGTATCATAAAATGAGTATGTTAACATATAATTTTGTTGAAGAAATGATTATTTTTATTTTTATGTAAATAGACTTTATATTTTAAGAAATACTTCAAAACATAAAAATGTAGAGATTGTTAAAATAATTTTATTCATTTTTAATTTAGTTTGAAATATCTGTCAATCACTTTAGCATGTAACACCCTTTGATAAAAAAGCATACAAAATGTGACTAAAAATTGTTAAAATCGTGTATTTTAATTGAGAGTATTTTAGATTTTTTGTTTAATTTATTCTAAATCAGAGCCAAAAATTAAATTGACTCAATTTACTTTTCATATTAATAAACGAAATTTATATTAAAACGCATGCTAAATATGACGTATTGAGAATCATTCTTTAATTTATTATCTACTCTATCTCGACATAAATTTAAAAAAAGAAAAATTAATATAATTCGATTATTTATATTCTCTTAAGTAAAAGCTGTCAAAAATCTCCTTTTAAATAAAATACACTTTTAGCATATATGGTAAATTATGAAACATGTTTTTTTATCTTCTAACCATGAATAAAGGCGTTATATTAATATTTTAAAATCTTAGTTTATATACAGTTTATCCAACGTTATAACGATGGAATATATAAATTGAAATATTCTAAAACAACAACTATTTTTAAAAAAATCAAAAATTCTCAAATATATGGACAGAAGAATAGAATTATTAAATGCCTTTTATATCTGAACAGAGTTTTCCAAACGCTAGACATGAAAATTTAATGTAGAAAAAGCCTCAGATTTTGTAAAATTTAATTTAAAAAATTGATAAAAGAATCAATCGATATTTTTACTTTTTAAATTCACAATTTTAAGATGGATTTTTGATTAAAATTGATCGTTTTCATTGATTGATTCTGAAAAATTGGGAGGTCAGTTTTGTGGTGTGATTAAAGTAGATACGTTTAGATGTCATGAATGAAATTATTTTCAAAATTTCAAACTTAAACAAAAACTCTTAATGGAAAAATTGAACTTTCATCAAAAGCTACATCATGCAATTTACATAACTGGCATGATATAACCCTCTCTTTTCATGATAAAAACAATGAATTTTTCCCATATATGAATAAATCAAAAAGTTTTCAAAATTATTAGAACATTTTGTCGAGTTTGTAACAAAAATTAAAAAATCAAACTTTCTTTAAATTTTCAAATCACAAATCTAATTTAAGATAAGTATTAGACGATTGAGGTTTAATGTATAGAACGTGTCTTATTATTTATAAAGTAAAATTTGAGAAAAATATTTTAAAATGTTTTTAACCGTCAAGAATCAAACAATAAATTTGAAAATTTTGATAAAAATACACTTTTTAAAGATTAAAATTTTAAAAATTTGCCACGATTTTACTAGATAGGTTGAAAGTTGAGTAATTTTAACAATTCAAAAAATTTTTATTTCAGCCTATTTATTGGTGATCAATTAGAAGTTTGGCGGAAAGATACATTTTAACGATTTTGCTTTTCATAGACATTAGATTTGACAAGATGACAAATATATATCTAGAAATCATCAATATATTTGATCAAATGAAGTCATGCTTTAAAATCATGGAAAACATCTTATAGATACCTCTAATGCGATTTCTGAATTTTTATCCATTAAAAATTTTATTAAATGAAAGATTTTTGAATTTATAAATTTAGAAAAAATGTAATTAAACAAATTTAATGCAAAAATATGACCATAAGAAATTTCATCAATTTATGTTGTTAAAATTCATCAAATTCAATCTTATGTTCTTTTAAGATAGACGTTGAATTATAGAATGCAGAATGATCTATGAAAAGATAAATCTGTAATCTTTGATAAGTTTTTAAATTTAAATTGAAGAATGATCATGAATTTTTGAAAATACATATTAACTTAACAAGAGTATCAAAATTTTGAAGCTTTTCAACTTTTTTTATTAAAAATAACGATCTATAAATTTTGGTTCGGGTTCATGATAAATCTTCTCTCATATCATATCATAAATATCTACCATATACGACGAGATTATGTTTTATTCTATATTTTACATTTAACCAAAGACAAAAATTACAATTTTGTAAAAAATATATGAAAAAAATGTGATTTAAATTAAGCTAAATATGAGGACAGAAACTTTTGGTTTATATATAAATTGATTAAATTAAATATTTACTTATATAACCGAATCAATTTTTATTTAAGCATTCTTTTGATGATATTTTTTCATATTTTATATCTTTCATTTATGCATTTCAAAAACTTCACTTAAAATATTGAATAAAGAGTTTGAATTAAGATTTTAATAAATAAATTTAAGGATGAGTTGATACATAAATCCTTGGATTAACCCTTTGTTAAAAACCGAAAATTAAAGTCGAAACATTAACGGATCTATATTCAAAGATGATAGGCTTTTTTGTAATCGTTATGACAAAAATTTCATATGTAAAAGTTTTTCTTACAATAAAATTATTTATCAATAATAGTTTTTACCATATGAATTTGATCATAATTTCTGAATATAAAAGAATATTTCATGTTGCGATTTATTACTTTAATTGAACTTATGTAAACATAACAAATTTTTATCACCAATAGATTACTAAAATACATATTTGTTAAGAAACAGATTTTACAAAAATACAAAAATGTTTCTCAATTTTTGTTACTTTTGTAATATTTTTGATTTTAATCTTTATAAAATGTGAAATTCTGAATTTCCCTGACAAAATTAACATGATATATACTTTAAGTTATTTTAGATTTTCAAGTTAATGAATTTTTTTCTGCAAATTATTTTAGATCTATTTGTCACCGTAAAAAATACAAAATACAGAACCCTTTCAAGTATAGATGAATGAAATTCGTTAACAAGTCTTGATTGAAAGTATATTATCTATGTATTTATTGCATTAATCTTGTAATTATACAAAAATTACCATTTAAACTTTATTTATGAAGTGTTGAAAAGATGATATCCATTCATAATGAATGCAACTAATATTATTAATTGTGAATTTTAACAAATTTTTGATTAAAATGCAATAAATTAGAACCTGTGATGATCTTAGAAGGAACTCAAGTATTTCTTACATCCGAGATATAATCTTATGAAACTGATTAAGAAGTAATTCAAAGTGATACTTAAAATTAATGAATATGATTTTTTCTTGAATGAAATTTTATTGACTTCGAATTAGTCAATTATATATTGTTAACTTCAAAAATAATATTGAAATAAGATGAAAACTATAACAAAACTTAAACACATAAAACATGAACATGAATAGATATTTATATAATTTATAAAAAAAAAGTTGTGAAGCTAATTATCAAATACGTTTCATATTTATGGTTTTTAACACATTTCAAATTGATAAAGCATTTGAAAAAAATTGTACTAATCTTTGTAATTTTCAGTTTAAGTAATTTAAAATGACTTGAAACACAACTATATATATTGTATGAATAAAAATTATACTCGAGTGACAATTATAGCGTTAGCATGTTAAAATTCATAATTTAAATATTTAAAGATGATATTTTACTAATATAAGTCATTTGATTTTTAAAATATTTTTGAGAAGTGTAAATTTCTCATGATATGAAGATAATGCAATTTTAGTTTATACGATGAAAATATTTTTCAATTTTACCTGATATAACGAAATTTCATCTTAAACGTTACAAAAGAGTCAAAAAGTAAAAAATACGTGTTTGATCAACGAATTATTTTGTCTCTAAGTTATTTCTTTAAAATGATTTAAGATATTTAAAATTAATTTTCGGATTATCTGAATAATATTTAACAAGATTTATATAGTATCAAGTATTCTTTTAAATTATCCATTCAATTTATTCTTTATAAATATAATATTTTAAATATTTAACTATGGATGGTTCCTCGATTACTTTATAAATGATAATACATTAAAAATATTTTAACTTAACATTTTGTCCTTTTTAAACACTGGAAAATTCGTGAAATCTGAGATATTATATTTAAAAATATCTTTTAAAATTATTTTGCATTGTAGATTAAATTAAGGCCACAGAATAAAAGAAATTGAGATAAATCTATTCTAATATGTTTTATAAATTTTTTCATTGAAGTATAATAAAGTCAAAAATAAAAAATTATTTTAAGAAAAAAGTGTGAAACAGTATCAATCAAAATAATCAAGAGTAAAAATGAACACAACACTTTGTAAAATAGATGCCAATTAAATGCACGTCTAATATCTCAAAGAACATTTAATTAAAGTACTAGACTTAATTTAATTATACACTAAAGATATTTTTGTGTAATTTAGAATTGTTTAAAATCTTTTAAATCAAGTTTTCTTTCACTTTCCATTCTAAAAAACAAGGTAATACTGGGTGATATAATATATTTAATGACTGAAATTTTAAATTAAAAATTCAGCAAAACTGTCGATGATATATTTTTGTTTATATTATGAATTTTAACTCCAAATTAAGATTGAATCTTCTTCTGTTTTTTCTTCTTGAGATTTTCAGCCATGCACATTCAAAGAAAAATGTTTAAAATTCAAGTGTTAATCAGTAAAATTGATGACATTTTTATCGCAGTATCATAATTATTAAATAATTTTATTATTATCGGATTTCATAAAACCAATTTATGTAAATAGTTTCTTTTTTTATTTTAATTTTGAAGATAAAAATGTGTAATGTCATTTGTAGATTATAGAATTTAAATTTGTGAGAGTAAGACATGTTATTTACCCTTTGAAAAAATTTAATTCCTAAAAGTGTTTTAATCAATTTTAGGCCATCAGTTAACAAAATGAAAGTTTATTCGTTTAAAAATTTTAGCCACTTCACGTGATTATCCAGTTTTCGTTTTGTGAGTAGCCATTATTGATAAAATTGCACAATAATTAACAAAAATCACAAATTAAATTTTATCGATAAGTAAATCTATCTTAATGATTCCATCACCGTAAAAGTAAAATTTTAAATTATTTAGATTAATCTGATGTCGTATTGAAATATATTTTGTTGTATGCTCTTATTTAAATTTAGAAAAGTTATAGGGATAGATTTATTTTTGTCAATAATTCATTTTGAAAGATTAAATTTTAGTGATCACGCAAGCGTAAATTAATAAAGTTTAACACGTGGCATATAAATTCGGAGATTTTTGGAGAATTTTGAAAATCATAAAAATCAAAGTTGTAACTTTTTTTTATTTTTAGGTCCAAATTAAAAGCCGCGCGACCAAAAATAAAGTTAAGTGTTTGTTAATTTAGTCTTGTTTTGTTTTTATGGATGAAACAGAATGTAAATGGCGATATTTTTTACCTATCGCTAATAATTTACCTCAGTGTGTGCAGATCAAAGTGAACAGTCAATATTTTGCTGAACCAGGAAAATATGAATTTAGGAATTGCGCAAATTCCATTTATTATATCTAGGTCTGTGAAATTATGTGCGAAAAATACTTTCCATCAAATATCGAAATATGATAGATTTTTAAAATATTTCATCAAAAACTTGTGATTTACATGAACCTGCGAACCGTTGCCATGTAAGTTAAAACTTATCAAAGTAAGTTTCAAATGAAAAAAATCTTCACCAAATTTATATTTAATTCAAGTTTTCACTCTTTTGTTTTTGCTTAATGATAAAAGCATTTTTAGACCACTACTACGATCTACTTTGCATAAAAATAAATTGGGCTGCATTAACTCATAAAAGACATAATTCATCAAAGTAAGCTTGAAATATGTATAAATAAAATTCTCATGTTTATTTTCACTTAAATTTCGATTAAAACACGCTTTATAAATATTTTAGATACAGGTTATTCCGACATTTTTCTATTTTTACATATTAAATAAATATTCCTTATTACCTTTACTTATTGTATAAATAAACTAAATCAATTCACAGCATTTATAAGCAGAATATTATTCTATGTATTTAATTTTATTCAAAAATTTAACTGAATGTTTATACGATTTAAAACGTAAACACACGTATTCTTATGTTTTGAAAAGAGTTTAAAATATTTCACCAAATATGGTTCTCGGCATTGTTTCTTTTTTAATATTATTATCAATGCTAAAAATTAATCATAAAAATAAGGTTACAAAACTACTATTTAAATGATATATTCCATAATATGGTTAAATTTTTACCATTATTAAACCTAAATAACGTGATTTTTGTAGAACTGATATTAAAAACTAAAATCTTAAATATGTAAAACTCGAAATTTCATCAATGAAATTAATGGCAATGAATAAAAGTCACAAATTTCTGAACACAAACTCGGGTAGTTTATAAAAAAGTATTTTGTAACGGAGGATCTAATGAAAGTATTTCTATCATATCATTACTACAATTAATTTACCCAATTAGCCAGGTTTAATTTGACAATTTAATACAAATATAGCGGTCATAAATTGTGTCATTCGTATCCAGTCGATATACATTTTTTTAAATTTTTCAATACATGCTGATTTAAATCTTTTATTTCAAAAAAGAATAATTGTTCAAAACTTCATATTTTAGCGAATACGGATTCGAATTATGTTAGAACCCTTTATTCAAATTTCAAAATTTTACAGTTAAAGCCGAAAACTTGTTACTAATAAAATGATTATAATTTAAAAAAGTTAAAATTTACAGAAAATTAGAGTATTCAAGCGTTTTAGATTTTGATAGTTGTCTTTTTTTGTAAGTTAAAGTTACTATAAGATAATTTCGTCATCGATTAAAATGGCTCATAAAACTACTGTTTGTTTAACAGTTACATAGTATGAAAAACATCTGATAACTAATTTATTGATTTATTGCAACAATTCGAAGAATCCTACTCTTTATAATTCGTTAGTTAATGTAAAAATTTTTTGTAAATGTAAAAATGTAGTAAGTTAGCTTATTAACATATAAAGTCAGAAATTTTTCATTTTCGTCTTTATGTCAATATACTCAAAACTTATTTAATTCATGTAATCTGAAAAGCTACATAATCGCCATAACAGACAACGGTTTATATTCATGCGCATTTTTTTAAATTTGAATTTATATAAAATGAAGAATTTGATGATAAAATTGCAATTATTGAAATTTTATAAGATTTTGATTGAATTTAAAACGAAACAACATTTTCTTTGTTCACGTAAATTGATCTACTTATTGCAAATTTTTGATTTCCCCGTAGATACACTATCAAGTCAGTTGGAAATTTAAAAAATTTTATCCATCCAAGGTATTCTTGGCACAAATCATATTAATTCTTGTCTTGCTATTTCGAGATGGAAACAAAGAATATATTTTAAAAATTCTATAAATAGATCAAATTAATTTTGATAATTATCCCTTTCAAAAACAATGCTAGGTGACCGCATTAAATAAAACATGAGGTTTCTAATTACATATCGATGAACTATTTTCATAAAAAATGTTTTTGTCTTTTATTAAATTTCACACATTTGAATGGGAAATACTTGGTCAGTATGATGACTGAGGGAATTTTCATGAATGAAATCATCTCGATTTCTACTAAAAATCAAAGTTCATTTGATGGATTAAACTTTCCAATTGAATATCTTAACGTATGAAGAATTATAAACAATAAATTTTCACAAGATCATTTAAATATCTAAAAACTATTTATCATCTGAATAAAAAAATCTTTCTTGAATTTAAAAATCTATTTTAATTTGATTGTAATTTAATTCAAATGTTTTTATCAAACCAATTTTAGAATGTTTAAATAACTATTAAGATGACACGAAGTCATATAAGAGTACTTTGGTGTTGAAATTTATATATAAGCTTTTAAAAATATTCCCAAACTTTTATAAATACAATCAAGTAAGAAACGGCATAAATATATATTTTTAAAGCACAGAGTTAAATGTTCTTTATTTATTTAAATGTAACGAATTCATTCTTTTAAAATATTGTAAAAATGGCCGAAATAAATAAGTTTACGAATCATCGCGAATCAAATACTCTTTTAAGTGCATATTTTATTCCATTCACAAAATAATATCTTGATAAAATCGAAAAAAGTCAGATTAATTAATTTTAAATACAAAATCAATTCTTAAATTTTTATCGTTGAATAAGATTATTTTTCCAACATAGAAACCCCTCGATGAACTTCGAAACAGGAACTTTTCAACATTCTGTTTAATTCATGGCCAACAGTTAAGACTTCACAACACAATAGAGTTAAATCATTTCTTAAGCCATATTAAACAAACAGGAGTTTGAAGATTAAAATATCTTTTAATTTGAAAAATGGATAACATCATATCAGTGTAATTTTTTACACCTTTAAATAACAAATGATTTGTAAAAACGAAGTAAACATTCTTTAAGTGATCCTCTATTACTAAAGCCTCAACAAAAATTGATATCCTTTAAGATTAAGAAGATAGAGCAAAAATTTTTTATTTCCAGCTGCATAGATCAAATTAATAACATATTTAAAATCTTAATTTCAAGTATTTTTCGTAAAACCTCCTAAATGTTATCTAATTTACCATTTGATGTCTTTTTAACAAATTTGATTGAAATTTTAACATCAGCCAAAGTATCTTTTTAAGTGAAACCGTGATTCTTCAAGCTATGACATTTTAGGTTTTCCATAGTTTTTTGAATCAACTATCTCAAACATTTATTATTTGAAAAAGAATACAGTGGTGTCACTTGAAATATTTTTAAATTAAATAAACGCGATGATTTTAATCTGAGCCAGAAAACCTTTAAGAGCGTATTTTAACTTTGTATCTTGAAAGAATTAATGTTATACCAATAAAATATCCACACTATCTTTCAAACGAGGTCACTATTCTGCCAGCTGGGATGCAATAATGTTTTGATGTTGGACGTTAAAAAAAGATTTGACATGAAAAATGAACAAATTACTGAGAAAAAATTCATAAACTTCTTTATCCCATAATATCACCATATATTTACCACTGAGATAAAAACTCAACTAATTATCTAATTTTTGTTATTTTATTTTTGATGTGGTTGGTCAGTAAATATAACAAAAAATTTTATTTTGAAAATAAAGAAATTTGGATGATTTAATTTTACAAAGATTGTATTTTCTGAATAAAACTTTGGTTTTGACCAGAATATTGAGAAGGAACTGCAGCATTTATTGAATGAATGAGTGTTTTATCATTGAATTTAAAAGAGTTAAATCTTGTGTGTACTATATTATATGGTTTAACAGGATAATATATGATTGCAAGGAAAACAAAATATTTATATCTTAACAAAGTTGTACTTTTACTAGCCTTATTTACGAATTAGTTTTAGATGTGATGTGTCTAAAATTAGATGTTTCCTCCAAAAATCCTATCAATATGTTTATGGACATCATGTTGACTTTATTTCTACTCAAATTCATTTTTTCTTTAAACGTAAAGTCAAATAACATTTTAACAGAATTTTTTAAATTTTGAAGTAAGTTTTATAAGTAAAAATGTGGCCTATAAATTTTATTTCAAAAATGGTTGATAAATCGCATGAGCGGACTGTGTTAATCATAACATAGATTGTCAAAAATTAAAGGGTTCGTTCAAAAAATTGATATTGAGAGAAAGTTTTAGAAATATTAAAGTCAAATAAAAAAATTTGAAAGACCGTTAAAATTCTTATAATATTGGTTTAAATACCAAAATCCTCCAACGATTTATTCGCCACAACAAATACTGGTAAATTTTTAAATTTTAACAAATAAATTTAAATCTTGTTATCATCTTGACCACGTCGCCTTTCCTTCGCGGAAAAGTGATCAAAACTGTGAGTTCCAAACCTTTATATTTTCGTTTAAGGTTTAAATACGAAGATATTTATCGTGAAATTATATCTGAGAAATTTGGCTTGTCAATTTCATAAGAAAGAATTTATTATTGCTGTATTCCAAGCATATGAATAACAATAAACTAAGACAGCCAACTTAAGGGTTTGCTACTTTATCCTTTAAATGGTGGAATGCAACCAATTTTAGCATGAATCATAAATTTAATAATCCGATTTATTAGAAAAGATTTTCAAACATGTAGTTGAAAACTCAAACTTAAAACTCATTGTTTCCTAAAATAAAAGTTATACTTTTGTCAAAAATTTTCATACAGGTGACTTATCTAAAAAATTGAATAAAATAGAAACCCACATACGATTATATTAAAAACTTTTAATTTTGCATATGATGATAAAAAATTGAAAGTATGTTTTACTTATTATCAGTATACTAAAACTCAAAAATTATAGGATGTTGATCAATGAAATATTAATAGAAATCAAAATTTAATATAATTTTCAAAATAACATTTTTTTTTAAAATCAATTGAAAGCAATCAAGTTCAATTTATATTTAGTTTTCATCAAAGTTATATTTTATCCCCACAGTTTTTAAAGAATAAAAAGAAAAAATGACATGAACGGCTTTTATTAGTCTGAAATGATGAAAATGAGAGAATTTTAATAATTTGTGCAAAGTGACTATAAAAGTTAGGATCAGTAACTAAAAATGTAAATGAATTTTTAATTATCAATAATCGCTCAATTGCGATTCGAAATTTCTATTCGTAGATGAAAAAACAATTACTAATAGCACACAATTAACAAAACTAAATCAATTTTTATACTTTAAAGGAATTATTGTACTTTTTATCATACCATTTTGACTGCCTTATCTTGTATATTGAGTATACCATCATTAACTTAACATTGGTTTAGAAATGTTAAAAATATCCAACCACTATTGAATTTTAAATAATCTCTTAAACCATATATGTGAAATAAAATAAACGAGTTAAAATTAAGTTTATACTTAAAATAGATTTTCCGCATTTGAGAGATTGCGCGTTTAAACGATGTAATGTCCGTGTATTTCTATCTTATTTACGCCCAATTTAAGTTTTGGAGATTTGAATAAAGGTTAGTTAATTACTAACTTTGAAGATTGATTTATTCTTCCTATTAATATTGGTAAACTCGTTGATATGTAGATTTTTATTGAATTTTTGCATTAGCCTAAAGCCATACATTCTTCTGAATTTTATTTTGACCTGAATTATTGAAGTTTCACAGCAAAATTATTCATAAGTTGTAAATTTAAAAAATATGCTATGAACCAACACGAGATCTGAAATAATAGACTGTTTTGGGAAATTTTCGGGTCACACGACTTATTGTTGCTCTATGAAATTTCATAGCGACTTTAAATTTTCAACTCACAGATATGTACTTTATCAAACAAATATAATTAAGAAACATAATCCATTTTATTTCTCTTGATATCAATAAGTTTTCAATATTATATTTAGTTAAAGCAATATACAATCAAATATTATTTTCAGAATTATTGCTAAGATATTGACATATCACAAACATGATACAAAATCATTTTACTAATATTGAACTTGCGCAATTAAGATTTTTCGAAATGACTAAGTTTCAAAAATATCGAATATAATTCACATCGGATAAACTGACATCAAGTAAAATTTTTCGAATTTATAAGTTTATTTTATTGTATATTTAATAATGGGAGTAAAATCTCATTTTGTTCACACAACATTGTGACATCCTAAAAATTTTGATGGAATTATTGTGAATTTCATGACTGGATAAATTGGAAAACAGTTCAACAAGAAAGCTCATATTATTCAAGATATCTTTTAAATTATGATATAACTTTTGATAAATAATGGTGTCAACATATGTACCAAATTATTTAACAAAGTTTACAGTAGCCTCAATGCTTCAAGGAATGCATCATTTTTAATGGGGCAAGGATAGTTATTTTAATCAATATGAAATTTTGTCTTCTACATCAACTCTTGTGGTTCATTTATCAAAGGTTAATTGAGAAAAATATTTAGAAAAGAAATGTTGTTCGTTTTATGAATAAATGTATAACCATGTAACCTGGATAATCAATCTTGCATAATTTCAATCATGAAATCCTTCAAATAGTTTATCATACACCTTCAAAGTCCCAATTCTTTACGATAAAGACAGACGCTTTCTATTTTTATTTTAAATTCATATCAGTTCATTAAGATGGTATAAACAAAGAAACATTTTTGCACCATTATTTTTAAGCATATAAAAAGCCAAATCGTATTCATTCCGACTCATTCAAATGCTTTATTATTAAATCTATCTAAAAATATAATATAATCATAATTTTATAAAAGTGTAACTTATGTCATAGTAAATCAAAATCTAATAAATATAAAACCAAAAAAGTACAATAAATGATTATTAGATAATTTATGTTGTAAAAAATTAATTAAACGGAAAATTTCTGATCGAATTTCTTGTTTATAGTCGTTAAGTTGAAGATTAATCAGTCATTATCATAAAAATTGATCAAAAATAATATTTAGTCGCAACTATAGCGTTATAACAGTAACTCAAAATTAATCGCTGTTTATTCATGCATTTTTTGAAAAGCGTTGATTGTATATATTTATTTATGATTTGCGCATTCTCGTATGTCTGAATTAAATGGAAAAAGTCTTGTCATTTATCATTCTAATCTTCAAATTCGTATGATGTGTAAATTATAAAAAACTACATTCATATGAATGAGTATTACAATTCTTCTGAATTTACGTTGACACATCACACTTTGGAAATACTTACTTTTATAATGGTTTTAAGAAAAATATAGAATTTCAACCAAATTAAAGGAGAAACGTATTATCTGGGCCTTATTGAATAGATTAATATGTCCCGAAATTAAACTAATTCAGCTTATCAATGAACATACAACGTCAAAATTTTTATGAAAATTTGGAATAAATCTCAATATGAAATCAATAAATCATAGTTGTTTATTCATTTAAATACTTTAAAGGATAATTCTTTAACCTGAGTTTACATACAAATAATTGATCAAAATATTAAAGATTTAAATTTACTAAATATTATTATGCCATTTGAAATGGAAAGACAGAAATATATGCAAAAATAGCCTATAAGTGGAAATTGTTGTTTGTAAAATTATGTTTAATGTTATGGATACAATAGTATCCTTCAGAAAACCAAAGTTGAAGATTTTAATTTACCTCTGTCAAGTTATATCTGAATTTGACATCATTAAAAATAATGTTCTATCGTTTTAGCTAAGGTGGTTCACTTTATTTTTGTGTTACAACATTTTAATGTACGCACTAACAATTATTGTTTCAAGAATGTTTTAGAAGTCGTGATTTTATTTACATTTATGGATATACATGTTTATAAGTGATTTTATTTTCTTGTATTTAACTCTTACACAATAACTATATAACATACTTTCATGAATAAATGAATTCATAAACATGGAAAATACACCGCGTAAGTTAATTTTATTGTTTTCGCTGACTTTGAAACAAAGATCAATTTTATGAATAGAATTCAGATAACGATATCTTTTTGAGGAAATTGTTAGACTATCTGAATCTTATGGAAGTTTGATACATTACTGTGAGTATGTACTTTATTGATTCTAATATTTAATATATATTAATTGTCCATAGTCAAAATTCGGAATAGATTTATCTTTTATTCATACTCTATCAATGTGGCGATTTTAAAGTAATATTTATGAAATGAAATTTATAATCGCTATCAACATCTCCTCTCAGAAATTGGCTCAAGCGCGCAATTCAAATATTAAATAAGATCAAGATTTTTCAAGCGTTTTTCAATTTTGGCGAAGGCTAAAAAATTACATATTTTTCGTTGGTCATGATTTTATTAAATTTATGAAGAAATTCCAAAATTGACTTATTTCAAAGATTAAAAATTATAATAAATATCAATCTTCTGTCCTAGAATATAAGTATTTGTCTAGTTATTCATCGATGTTTTTTAAAACCAATAATCTGGGTGATTCACGTCAATCTTCTACTTAAAATGTATACTGAGAAATTTGCAAAACTCTTATACAATTGAGCTGTCGGATAAATATTATTGAGGACTGTTCAGTTTGTTGATATAATATGAATATACAATATCTAAAAAAACTTAGTTTTTATAAATATTATTTTCATAAAAATAACTTTAGGATAAATGAACTGTTTTAATATTTGCATTCATGATTTTATTTTTTTGATGTTCTCTTGTCAATTTACTTGACAAAGTTTAAGTTGACTCAGATTTAGAAAATTTATCACTGATATTATTTTTATAAATCGGAAAAAAAGTAATTTAATTTGAAGCTTTTCCAACTTGTCAAAATGTATTGATATGTGAATATTACATCAAAGTAAATCAATTATCTTGTGAGGTTAAAATATAGAGTTTTAGTTGAATACATTTGAATCATGATTTTAATATCCCCATGAAAATAGGACATATTTAAAATCTGAATACTATCATCTAAATTTTGTCTCATATTTGTTCCTATCCATCATAAGAATATTGAATGAAATATCACTAAACTCTGCAAGTGTTAAAAAGTCATGGAGGTTCGATAACGAAATTCAATATTTTTTAAAATTATTCTTATGGTTCATCTCTTATAAATGATACGTTTTTATACATTCCGAGTTTCGTTTAACTACTGCCTTGTCGATATACTTTTAAAGTGAAGTAACACTTCTTTTTTGTCAAAAAATTTTCAATAAATTCTTATTTTGTAGCATATGTAATTCTCGTTTATTCGGTTTATATTTGTAATAAATTCATGTTTGACAAACTCTGTAACTATGCCCCTCTGGTAAAACTCATTTATGTTTAAATAATTATCAAAGTAAAAATGATTCTCAATCATATTTATCAATAACCATTAAAGTTGATGCCTTGTCATCTTCAAAACGACTATACAGGGAGACTTTTGATTGAATTTATACTCTGAAACAGTATTAGAATATTTATACTAAATTTATCAGAATTTCTTTCACAGCCACAATATATCTACGAATGTGAGCAATAACTGCATAAACAGCTGGTTATTATTTGATTTGTTATGAATAATATCCTTAATTTAGAAGTTATTTGGCAGAAAAACTACATAATAGAACTTATGGCACTATATGAGGTTTACCACCACAAAGAATTTTAAAAACATTCTAGATTTCAGGTATGGCAGCTTTATATATACAACACGTTTTATTTCTCAATATTCTATCTCGAAATTTAAATTCAGACAAAACGATATTCAAAATTAACTTAAAAATAAAATAAGACTTTATTAATTGATGAAAAGTGCGGAGCTTGAAAATTTTCATCTCATACAATAAAAGGAAATTGCAAAATTTAAAAATTTTTATTTTAATGTTATGCAACTACCTTACTTTCTGATAAAAAATATATCAATTGCATATACTGTCAATTCAATTCGAAAATTAAAACAAATCCAACGTTATTCATTCTAAATGTTTATTTTTAAAATCTGTGTCAATAGCTTATGACACTGGCATTTATAAACCGTAAAATAAAATATACGATTAAGCAATCAGATCAAATAACGCTGTTTTTAAAATAAACATCAAGAGAAATTTGAATTTTTTAGATTAAACTAAATGGTATTTAATCATTCTAATCTATGTTCTTAACAATAATTATAATGAATTTCAATTTAGATGACAAAAAGTAATACAATTTGGTTTATTAACATAAAGATACAGCCAAAAATTTTGTCTTATTATCAAAAATATTAATCAATGCTTAATTTAACGCCAATAACTGTCAAATTTGTACAAGCTTTGATTTGTAAAGCAGTCCATGAATAAAATAATTATTTTAAACGTGAAACCATCAAAACTTTTACTCGAAATATATTAATCTTTTAGCACAGGTTAACAATATCTTAAAAGCCGATTCATCAGATTTAGATTATTTAGGTTCAATTACCTTATTTATGTAAGACTAATTCAAAAAATATTGTTTTAAATTTGAAATTTTTTAAATCTTTTCTACAAGTGGTAAAAATTTAAGCTGATGATGGTAGACATAAGAGGATAATATACATATACCTGCATATAGAATAATTTTTGAATTTTTTTCATGATTTTCTCACAATTTCAATTTTTAAATCCATAACATGGATATTTGAACATTTATAACTTTACAAATATTATACATCAATAAAAAGCCTGTAAAAACGAATCAGAAAATTGATTTAGTAAAATAAATTTCAAAAACTCGATATATAGTGAAAATTTTTAGTATTTGCCATCTTATGAATCCAATATGTTTTCCTATTTATCTTTGTTGAATTTTGAGAATTAAATGTTTAAAAATTGGAAATGCAGATTTTAGTAAATGAAAATTTTACAATGGGAATCAAAATAACACAAAAACAAGCACAAAATAAATCAAAAACTACTAAGGTTTTCAAATTTTAAAACTTTGAATTTTAAGTGAAAACTTAACATAATTAACGAAATCAACTTAAAGCATGACTAAAAATTCAGTTCCTCACTCAACTTCACTTAAGAACAATTTTGAGTCACCACCAACATACCTATTTGATATTTTGTTTAAATTTGCGATTCTACACGATTTATACAATTACATTAGTTCCTAAAATCGTTGTTGATGTATCGATTTAATAGTTGGGCAATTTATACTGAATCGATATACATCATCAATGAATCATTATTTTTACATGTTCGAGTTCAAAATTTGACGTGTTCTTTTGTGTAGAAATCTTTCATGACTGAATTTAAATTACATATTGGTCGACTAATTTTGAATGTATTTTAACATGTTTTCGTTAAATCCAGCTTTTTTAAAAACTCGAACATTGTTTTTTTATTATGTTGTTCATGATATCATTTAGCTTCCATATTCACATTTTTTCTTATCTGTAAGAATCCAAAACCATTGAAACAAATGATATTTATCATGATATAACTTAAATGGATAATTTACTGTGAAGGATGATTGATTTTTCAGTCTCGAAATGGATCATTGTAATAATATGTTTTAAATCGAAAACTGTATTATCCATTTACATATACCACTTGAATATAAAAACGGATTTATTTTTATGCCTTTAACGGTTAATTTACATATGAAATGATTTAAACCAAGTTTTTCATTTGTAAAGTATCAAATGAATTTAACTGATTCGAATTTTGGCCGTCTTTTAAGATACAAACATATATAAGTAAAAATTCAATAAAAACCTTTAAAAGCATTTTTGGAATATTCTCTAATTTGCTAATTCATACATCAATTTTTTCATTCTTTAATTTAAAAATTCATTTTATCAATTTTAAAAATTAAATAAAATAGTACTCGTTGAACTACGTTTCGATAATTTTTCAAAAATGTTGCTTTATATTGTGAATTCTCAGATACAGTGCAAGATTTGAATAATTATGAAGCTATAAAATATTCAATTAAGGCGTTTGTGATAAATTACTACTGTTATTTATTCATTTATAATGTTTTATTTTAACCACATAAAGAAAAATAGAATCAAGTTAATAAAAATATCTCTAATCTTCACAACAGGAAAAATTTCAAAAGATAATTTTATGTTTAATATTTTAACTTGAGGGATGAAAGCATAATCTATATTCATCAAAGCTTTATTATATGTTGCATATATTTACATTTTTGTATAAGACCTGATTTTTATCAGTTTTGTAAAATTATTTTTAAAGATAAGCTCGAATGTTTTGATGAACATTTCAAGCCAATTTTGAAAATAGTATAATATTAACAAGTAATTTCAAATAATTTAAAAAATTAAAAATACTGAATAACTTTTGAGCAATATATGGCTGTGAAAGATGATAAAAACTTTGAAGAAATCCTCTCACTAATTTTTTATAAATGGAATTCTTAAATTTGAAATTTCTGCGCGCATTCTCAAATTTGTGATCAAAAACCATGAAAACTTTCAAACATTCTTGTGACTGTTAGCATTAAAATAATACAAGAATCATTTTTTAAATCTTAAAAAATATTGTTTAAATTATTTTATCATTAATTACAAAACTAAACAACCTTGGTTAATTTTTATAATGAAGCGAATGAATTACATTTATAGATGTATAGCTTTTTCTTTGCCAATCTCTGTTTTGATTTTTTAAAATTTCTATCAATGTAAGTTTATTTTTGTGACAAAGAATCGTATCAATAACTTTTTGATTCAATACTATATATTGTACTGTTCGTGCAGTTAAATCCTTAATCAAAAATGAATTGACAATTCAAATACACTCCTAGCCAAGATTAATTCTTTTATTTGAAATAAAATTAGATTCATCGTAGATCCTCTGCTTGATTTAAAGTTCACGTGATTCCGTAAGTGGGTTATTCTACTTTGCTGTCTTGGTATACGATTGGGACATATGGCTCGCTTGATATATTGATGCAAACTCAGATGTAAAATGTTAATTATCGTTGAAATTAATACTAAACCGAATGTTTTCAAAGGTTGATTAGCTAATATACTACATTTTGATTAAAACCAGTTTTAACAATTTTTGATGATGATTGACCTGAATCGTATTCATAAGAAGGCAAAGGTTTTACCATAGAGAATTTGTTTCATAAATCTACACCCGACCATGTGTGAGATAGGAGAACATCGTTATATCTTGACTGGATTTTAGAAGAATCGAATTTTGAATTTTATATCGTTTGAGTTTCTTTACTTCAGGTCATCGAACAACTTTTTGCGAAAAATAGATACCTTGTTTATTATCATAAAAACACATAGCTACATTTGAATTTGCGATTTTTACAATTCTTCTGTTTTTCTACTATTTTAAAAATATTTTGTAGTGACGCATGTTGTTATAATTGAATAATTTGGTATAAATCATAAATTATTTTTATAATTTTTAATAAATACGTGTCAATCGATAAAAAAACTTATATTAACGACGCCATTT
>JALDNG010003232.1:0-28840 GCA_024349245.1 Neodontobutis hainanensis | reverse complement strand
GGTGCAAGCATTCGCCAAAGTTCAGATTTTTAACTCGCGATAATTCGCCCGTCAAACAGTCACTTTGCACCCTCCTCATTTGCGCAAATTGCACCACGCATGTCTAATGGTGTCTTTGCATTAACTTTACATGTAAATATCTTCATTTGCGTTTGGTGTGAACACACCTTTACCTTTATTATGTGAGTTTGAGCTCTTCCCCTCTGGTCAGCGTTACAATCCCACTTGCATCTCATTCTGTTTACGCCAAATTCTTACTCTACCATCTGAATGTCTCAACAGAAATCGAGACTCATCAGACCAGACAATATTTCGTCTTCAACTGTCTGGTGAGCTCGTGCAAATTGTGGCCTCTTTTTCCTATTTGTATTTCACAAATGCTTTGCTGCATACCTCGGTTGTAATGAGTGGTTATTTCAGTCAAAGTTGCTCTTCTATCAGCTTGAATCAGTCGGCCCATTCTCCTCTGACCTCTACCATCAACAAGGCATTTTTAGCCCACAGGACCCCGCATACTGGATGTTTTTCCTTTTCACACCATTTTTTAAAACCCTACAAATGATTGTGTGAAAATAAAAATCCCATTAACTGAGCAGATTGTGAAATACTCAGACCGGTCCGTCTGGCACCAACAACCATACCACGCTCAAAATTGATTAAATCACCTTTCTTTCCCGTTCTGACATTCAGTTTGGAGTTCAGGAGATTGTCTTGACCAGGACCACACCCCTAAATGCACTGAAGCAACTGCCATGCAATTTGTTGATTAAATTTCTTGCATTAATGAGAAATTGAACTGGTGTTCCTAATAATCCTTTAGGTGAGTGTATACGATAATGTCAATATGAAGCACATATTATTAAAGCATTGTCATGAAAACTTGTTTAAAAGTTTTTAGGAGAAAGTACAACAGAAAACCTCCATGTGTTACATGTATTTATTTGGTTTAACAGTGTAGACTGCATAACACCAATAAAAGAAATCTCAGATCAGTCTGTTTGGTGCCAACAGCAGACTATTAACATTTTATTTAAGTTCACGTGAATTTGACTCAGGATGTCTTATAAAGGGGTTGCATCCAAAAATTCAGGACTCTAGCAGGACAGTAGATATTCAAAGAGCCAGAAGAAGTCCAGCTGTAGCAGCAAGTGACTTTATCACAATTTAAACCGCACTTGGGTTTTATAGAGATAGATGTGGTACTTTTTTAAAGACAAGACTGCCCAGGCAACAAGCAGTGCACAGTGACGAACTGTAGAGAGCAAAATGATAACAGACATAGAAGAAGTCACTATTCACAAAGGAAAATTTGATCTCAAAGTGTCAGTATGCAGCTTGTTCTAAACACATTTATAATCAGCAAACCCTTAAAAGCCCAACAAGCAATGACGTGCAAACATTACTACTTTGAAAGCTCAGTTTTTACTGTTCACCAAGCCAACACGAAAGTCTAAAACTAGTTGTTGAATTGTCACAAGTTAACTTTTGGGACTTAGCAACAAGACAACCTGACCTCAATGCTCTCTCCAACTACTGAGCAGCAATATTAATAAACCTTTACTATAAACCTTTTGTGCCAAAAACTTCATAGTTCCAATTTAAATCAGATTAATTACCAACAGCAATAATTAACAATAAGTGACAACAGTTTCACATAATATCTCGAGCGAGGTAATATTCTGCATGTGTTTAGAACACGCATCAACACAGCCTCCTTTCCCTAGTTAACCTTAATCAGTTGGATTTGCACAAAAATATAAACTAGACAAATAAAGTGTTGTCCAAAACCCTGTTTGCTGTGTAGGGCTAATTTCTTAATTAAACATATAGTTTATGTTCGAGTGAACCATGTTCTCCACCTCCTTTGTCGACGCAGCCACTTGGAGCTGTAGCAGTAAAGTCTCCGGTGCCTGTCGTGGCAGCAACCCCCAAACCTGGTGGTGTACCGCCAGGCAAAGCTGGCTGCAGCCCAGGGTGGTTGTGGAGGCAAAAACTCAGTTGGCCCTGCCAACACTGTTTACAGTGGAGGTGGGAATCTGCTGAGTTCAACTGGGGACATTGTTGGATGGTGGAAGGAATACTTCAAGGATCTCCTCAACCCCACCGACACGTCTTTAGAGGAAGCAGAGGTTGAGGGCTCAGACGTGAGCTCGTTCATCACCCAAGCTGAAATCACTGAAGTCGGCCGATAAACAAACCTCGGATTCAGGAGGAACAATGCGCTTTTCATCCCAGTCCTGGAATACTGGACCAGCTCTATACCCTCTCCACGGTGCTGGGGGGTTTACGGGAGTCTGCCCAACCAGTCCACATGTGCTTTGTGGATCAGGAGAAGGCATTTGACTGTGTCCTTCGTTGCGCCCTGTGGGGGGTGCTCTGGGAGTATTGGGTCCGGGACCCTTTGCTAAGGGCTGTCCCTGTATGACCGGAGCAGGAGCTTGATTCGCATTGCTGGCAGAAAGTCAGACCTCTTTGGGGACCACAGGATCTTGTCTTTGCTTTTTGCAGATGATGTTGTCCTGTTGGCTCAAGCCAGGACCTTCAGTGTACACTGGGACGTTTTGCAACTGAGTGTAAAGCGGCTGGGATGAGGATCAGCACCTCCAAGTCTGAGGCCGTGGTTCTCAGTCGGAAAAGAGTGGCTCCTGTCTTGGGGTCTTGTTCACGAGTGAGGGAAGGAGAAAGCGTGAGATTGATAGACGGATTGGTGCAGCTTCTGCAGTAATGTGGTTGATGTACTGGTCTGTTGTGGTAAAGAAGGTAAAGGGCGCTCCCTTAGAAATAGGGTGTGGAGCTCGGTCACTCGGAAAGAGCTCAAAGTAGAGCCGCTGCTCCTCCACATCAAGAGGACTCAGCTGATGTGGCTCGGGCATCTGTTTTGGATGCCTCCTGGACACCTCGCTAGGGAGGTGTTCGGGCATGTCCCACCGGGAGGAGACCTTGGGGAAGACCTAAAACACGCTGGAGTGACTATGTCTATCGGGTGGCCTGAGAATGCCTCAGTATCCCCCCGGAAGAGTTGGAGGAAGTGTCTGGGGAGGAGGAAGTCTGGGTGTCTCTGCTTGTCTCTGCCCTGAACCGGTTAAGCGGTAGTAGATGGATGGAACATATAGTTTCTATTAACCTAGCTTTCAATTCTAAACATTTTATGGAAAAGTTTGAATGTGAGGTAGTTTAAGACCTTATAGTGTTTAAATGTGCTTTATTTGAAAGCAGCTGAAAGGAGATCATTGTTAAATAATATGTAGTAATAAAAATGACATTGTATTTGACACTTTACTTTTTATTCTACTTTAGGGCAAAAATCCCACAAAGATGTAAACACAGACAAATTTATGAATGGATGCTTAAAAGATGCAGTATTGGTATAAATATTACTCGTGTATACATTTGATTTACAGTGATAAAAGGCTGTTAGACAACTGTCAGTTTGGCACTTTGTGAATGTTTAGCACTGTAGTATTTGTAGTAGGTACAGTAGTTGAACAGTTTAGAGTAGGCCCATGTGACTGAAGGTACAGTTCATCTGCAGAGGTGTCACAGTTGTGTCAGTGTTTTCCTTCTTTTTTATGGACAATAAATAGCATCTGTTAAATGCAGCAGGTTGATACCTTTACAAACAGGTTGTAGGAGATGCAAGTAAGGTTGAAGGTTCCAGTAAAATACAGCTCTACTCTCTAACCACGGTGTAGACTGGACATGATCTGAAATGAGAAAGTAAAAACGTACTTAAATAGATTTTTACACTTCTCCTTATATTTTCGCTTTTGGAGCCTGCTCTTTGGGATGGTGGTGCCTTTACTCAAGGCCTTTTAATGGGTTCCATGAGAGAGGCTTGGATAAAACAGCTTACATTGGGGAATTTATCTAAAGGGGACCTCTCTTCTCTTAAATCAATTGACTCAAGAACATTCAAGATGCTGTTTTTTTAATAATTTGTAGCAGAATTTTACACAATGATTGTGGTGGGGCAATGTCCTACCTGCCCCTGACGTCCAGCTTGACACATTTTTACTGCCTTTTAACGTAAAAATGTTAAGAGTGTTTTGTTTGTCAAAATGCTTCATATTAACATTCAGTAAATTGTTCCAGTCTGTGATCGTGCTGTATGCCTTCAGCCAGCCCGTCCTGCTCCACCAGCACCTCCAGACGTGTGACAACCAGGCGCTGTACAAGCACCACATCCTCAAAGTCATCATGAGGGTCCCACTCATGTGCCTCCTGGCCAGCATCGTCTCCTTCATCTTCTTTCAGCTTGTATGTGATGATCAAACTTGTTTTGTAAAAGCTGACAGATTACTTTGACGCTGCTATGTGTTTCAGTCATACGCACTGTTGGCCATTGTGATTTTCCTGCCCTACATTTCCCTCTTTCTGCAGTGGTGTCGCAGCAAGGCCCTTGGTGAGTTCATGTTTAAAATAAGCCCTTTAGCAGGTGAAACGGGACCAATATACACAGCGAAAGTGGTGTGTTAAATAATAATAATAATAATATATTTTATTTATAACGCACTTTTCTGGACACTCAAGGTCACCTTACAACAATAGTAAAAACACAATGGCACATAATTAAAATACTCAAGAACAACAATTAAAAGCAACAAATAAAAAAACAATTATATTGATGACAGGACAGTGCAGTTATGGTGGGAGTGAGTAGGCCAGTCTGAACAGATGTGTTTTGAGTTTGGATATGAAATGTGGCAGTGTGTCTGTGTTGTGGAGGTCAGAGGGGAGAGAGTTCCAAAGCTGGTGAGCAGAGCGACTATAAGCTCCCCCATGGTGACAAGATGGGCAGGAGGGACAGAGCAGTAGAGTTTGGGCGGGGGTGGAGATGTGGAGGAGCTCAGAGAGATATGGAGGTGCGACGTGTATGTCTTTAAATGTGAGGAGCAGTATTTTATAGTTGATGTAGTATGTGATGGGGAGCCAGTGGAGCTGTTGCAGGACAGGTGTGATGTGATTGTTGGAGCGCGTGTCACGATGCGGGAGGCTGAGTTCTGGACCAGTTGAAGTTTATGGAGGGTTTTTTGAAGGAGACCAAACAGAAGGGAGTTGCAGTAATCCAGGAGGGAGGTGATGAGGCTGTGCACAAGGACGGCTGTAGAGTGAGGGGTGAGGAGGGGCGGAGGCGGTGGATGTTGCGGAGATAAAAGTAAACAGAGCGGGTGACATTATTGATGTGGAGGACAGTTTGCTGTCAAGAATGACAGATTATTTACCTGCGGGGAGGGGGTAATGGTGGAGTTTTCAAAAGTATTGGAGAAGTTATTGATTTTAATCATTAGTTTAAGGAAGTTTGTGGTGAAACAGAATTTAATTTCAGAGAGCCAGTTGATTCGGGAGGAGGGGTAGCGTGAGGAATTAGGTTTGTTTGAGAGGTAGAGCTGGGTGTCATGTGGCCTAATCCTATGCACGTGCCGTTTTGTGCTGGTTGCTGTTTCAGGACCCGTGGACGAGTCTCCAGACGAAGTGCTCTTCTACAGCTACCTGCCCAACGAGCCTTTGAGCAAAGAGCGAGTGGAGGCCTTCAGTGATGGAGTGTATGCCATTGTAGCCACGCTGCTCATTCTCGACATTTGGTGTGTCAGTCTTTTCCTTAAAATTAAGATTTAATTAATCCGTAGTTCTTGGGCAAGACACTTAACCCACCTTGCCTCCAGTGGCTATAACACTGGTAACACTTTTGAAACTACTACTTTAGAACAATGTAAGTCGCTTTGGATAAAAAGTGTCTGCTAAATGAATAAATATAAATGTTGTAATATAAATATAAGAAAAGAATATATATATAATAATGAGACTTTTCTTATATTGCATTATTATTGCCGCAGCTGAAGTGTTGTCTTGTCAGATCTTGTTGCCGTCAGTCAGCAGCAAGTGACTGGTGTTGGTGTGTGTCCACAGTGAGGATAACGTCCCGGACCCTGCACTGGTCGCTCGTCAGTTCAATGGCAGTCTGGTCTTAGCTCTTCAGTCCTATGGGCCTGAGTACTTGGCGTACTTTGGCTCCTTTGCCACTGTGGGGCTGCTCTGGTTTGTCCACCACTCTCTCTTCCTCCATGTCACCAGTGTGACACGCTTCATGGGGCTGCTTAACACCTTGTCCCTGGCGTTTGTGGGTGGGCTGCCTTTAGCTTACCAGCTGACACACGAGTTCCCCCGACACTCTAATAATGAGCTGGAGGCTGTGCAGATCAGCTGTGTCATTATTTTCTTTGCAGGGATTTTCCAGTTGGCCATCTGGGTGGTGGCCCTTTACAGCGAGCGCCAAACCTTGCACCCGTGTGTTTGGTACCGGGGCAATGAGCATGTGCTGATGCTGGCCAAACTGTCGCTGTACCCCTGTGTTGCCCTGGGGACCTTCTTCCTCACCTGCATCCTGAGTCAGTTTAGTGCTCCCATCTTTCACCTGATGGAGATTACTGTGCCGTTCGTCTTCCTGCTGCTGCGGCTCATCCTGGCTCTCATACGCCTCTTACTCTGCCCTGAGCATCCACGGGCCAGGACTGCTTTGGAGGACGAGTCCACAGTTCCATTCAACCCTTTAGACACCTAGCTACTGACTCTAGTGGAACTGCAGCCACATTAGAACTTTCTAAAACAAGAAACCATTTGTGTTCAAACTTTTACTTTTCTGTATCATAAAATAACCGTAATAACCAGATACTATTTGTTTTCTAGTTTGAGAACAATAATGTAAGACATCTGTTCTACTCACTGCTGTGTGACTTTGTGTTTCTAAACTGACAACGCTCTGCTTGTGCTAAGCACAAAAACATGCATGGCAGAAATATGCTTGGCACAAAAATCTGTGTACACTCTTAAATAATTACTTGTATCAGAACTTGAATTGATGTGTATATCAAGTGCTTGTTTTAGTTGTAAAGATGTTTCTTCATTCAAAAAGTTTCAAGCCAGTATAAAGACTCATTTATGTGATTAAGAAAGTTAAAACTGTCAAAAGTATATGTACCTTTGGTGGATAATGTGCAGAGGAGGCTTTGCATCTTACCAGACTGGTGTAACAATAATTTTCTTTTTCTTTCTTTAGTCAAGGTCTAATATCTACTGTCACTGTGTGGGCCAGGCACAAACACATGGAGTCTGTTTTTTTTGAACGAGGTAATGTTGATGAGGATCAGCACCTCCAAGTCTGAGACCATGGTTCTCAGTTTGAAAAGGGTGGCTTGTCCCCTTCAGGTTGGTGGGGAGATCCTGCCTCAAGTGGAGGAGTTCAAGTATCTTGGGGTCTTGTTCACGAGTGAGGGAAGGAAGGAGCATGAGATTGACAGATGGATCGGTGCAGCTTCTGCAGTGATGTGGTCGATGTACCGGCCTGTCGTGGTGAAGGAGCTGAGCTGTAAGGCAAATCTCTCGATTTACCGGTCAATCTACGTTCCTACTCTCACCTATGGTCATGAGCTTTGGGTCATGACCGAAAAAACACGATCCCGGATACAAGTGGCTGAAATTAGCTTTTTCCGCGGGGTGGCGGGCGCTTCCTTAGAGATAAGGTGAGGAGCTTGGTCACTCCGGAGGAGCTCAAAGAAGAGCCGCTGCTCCTCCACATCGAGAGGAGCCAGCTGAGGTGGCTCGGGCATCTGTTTCGGATGCCTTCTGGACGCCTTCCTAAGGTGGTTTTCTAGGACACGCTGGAGGGACTATGTCTCTCGGGTGGCCTGGGAATGCCTCGGTATCCCCCCGGAAGAGCTGGAGGAAGTGTCTGGGGATAGGGAGATCTGGTTGTCTCTGCTTAGACTGCTGCCCCCGCGACCCGGCCCCGGATAAGAGGTAGAAGATTGATGGATGGAATTCTGTCAGGAGAAGGAACCTTTTGTACTGACTACATAGAACCTTAGCAGAGACCAATTAGATGAAGGTAGACTTGTAACAAAAAGAACAAATAGGAATCATGTATTATTAAACTCAGGTGGCTCTGAATATATCAAATATTTATTCTGATCCAGTTTCATAGTTTTAGCAGTTTAATTTTATGAATTACTAGCCATTTTGTTTTGTCTGTATTTTAAATACATATTTGTTTTAGAAGCAGAAGGTTGTCTGTGTGCCTATTTGTTTTTATTTTTTACGTGAATGAAAAAAATCTGTCTTTGTGAAGTGAGGTTCAACTCACTCTGTAATTAATAAAAAAGACATTGGAAAGAAAACCCACTTTATTCACCTCCATAAAGTACAATTTAATCGGACTTTGCCATAATCTGTGGATTATACATTCTACTCTATAATGTATGCATTCTCCACCAAAAGCTGAAGATTTTTATTTAAAAAACATCACTGTTCAAACATCACACCAAGTGACATAAATTAAAGACTGGTAGCTGGTGCTACTGCATATTGTTCCACACACACTGTGTGTTTATCCTTCAACTCAACATGAAATAGAAACACAATGATCATAAATGTCCATGTAGCCCACTACATTTATCAATTATATTTAATATCACATAATCACTTTGCAACTTCTGTTTAGTGTTACCTATGATACTGACAAGCAGGTAGTACAGCTGGTTCCCAACATTAAAACTGTTAGAACACTCCAAATTATAACTTTATGTGGGACAAACTCAATCAAGTCAAATGAAAAGAATACTCCAGTCTATAGCACATATTCAAACTCCTCATTTTATCTTTAAAATTAGAGAACAAGCATAGTAAGCGGACAAATGTGTATCTGGACACAGACACAAAAAAAAAAAAATCACTGCTTTGGTAAAAGTCTGACTTTACTTCTGATTCCCCACACTGATCAAGGGACACAGTGCACATCAGACTGCTAACACACACTTCCTTTAATTTCTACATTAAACTTATTTGCATTAAATTAATTACTTCCCCAAACCTCAAATTAGTAGCTAAACAATCTCTATAAACACAACAGTATTCAGACTCTAGGTCATATTCAGTTCTAATCACTACATTCAAAAATTTAATCACTTAACAGTGAGCAGAGCACAAGACAAAGCAGCATTAGTTCCACAGCTCTACAGAGCAGCTAAAGAAAGCGCATGCTCATCTAGGAGTAATCATTTTACATGATCAGCTACTGCTTCATGTGAAAGCTGTTGAACTGGCTTCACCCCCTTCAGTCCTCACAGCGACTTAAGAGTTTCTTACAAATGTTGACTGTCCACTTAAACCTAAAGGGCAGTTTCTCTGGTGACTACAGGGAACCTCAGGGTCAATGTGCAACAATGTCATCAGCTGTGCTTTAGTTTGAAGCCATAGTCAGAAAGTGGAGGTAATGATTTAAATTAAATTTGTGTATCTTTATCCCCAGGTTAGCGCTTGCTTTGCTTCTAATATCAATAGCTAGTTATTAGCCTCCTGCATACCTTGGCAGATTTTTTTTCACCATTTTTTAGAGAATATGAATGATAAACTCAAGAACCTTCTTTTCACTCATAGTTAGTGGTTGGGGGAAGCCATTTATTGTCAAACAATTTCTTCTTTTAAAATCATGACAACAGAAACTACACAAAACAGGCTGCTTTGTCTAGTCGCCAGAAGAAAGCCATTACTACGCAAATGCCACAAAGCATCCTGCTTACAATAAGCCAAACAGCACAGAGACAAGCCTAAAAACCTCTAGAACTAAGTCATTTAGAGTGATGAGACCAAAATTTAAATTTTTGGCCACAACCATAAACGTTACATTTGGAGAGGAGTCAACAAGGCCTATGATGAAAGGTACACCATTCCTACTGTGAAACATGGAGGTGGGTTGCTGATGTTTTGGGGATGTGTGAGCTACAAAGGCACATGTTATCAGAAAGATGTTATCAGAAAAAATTGAAGGAAAATTTTCTCATCAGCCATGTGGCTGCGCATGGGACGTACTTGGGCATTCCAGCATCACAACGCCAAAGCACAAGGCCAAGTCAAGACCTGTCATTGGCTACAGCAGCATCAAGTGAAGTTTCTGGACTGGCCTCAGTATCATTGAGCCTCTCTGGGGAGATCTCAAACGTGCAGTTCATAGAAGACAACCCAAGAATGTACAGGAACTAGAGGCTTTTTGACAAAAGAATGTGCAACTTTACCATCTGAGAAAATAAAGAGGCTCATCCACAACTACCACAAAAGATTTCAAGCTGTCATTGATGTTAAAGTTGACAATACACGGTATTAAACTTTTGATCAGGGTCATTTGGTTTCTGTTTAAAAAGAAATTTAAAAGAGTAAACACAATTGTTTGACAATAAATGGCTACACTTAACCACTAACTATGAGTGGAAAATAAAGTATTATTCTTTGGAAAAATGGTCCCCCAAAAAAAAATAAATTCTTCCAGGGTGTGTACTTATGAGCACAACTTTACTCTTTACTTTTTTGCATAACATTACATGTTTTTGATAGCTTTAAATCAGCAGTCAAATGACTAGTTATATAATCTGTTTAGTTAAATAGCATATGTACAATACATTAAATATGCACTGTTGGTGCCCTACTGTTCCATGCTTAGTAGTTGTACTGTATCCTATTATGTCCCCCCCCCCAAAAAAAACAAAACAAAAAAAAAACATCTACAATTAGAGAACAAACTTGATACTGTTGGTGGTCTAGTGCGTTGGAACAGGACAGCTACATGCTCCATGTTTGATTATCCTTTCGATGATTAGGAATAATGGTTAAGAGCAAAAAATAGAACCTCTTTTTAAAAAAATGTTTACAGTATATTTGAGCTCACTGCACAACCCACACAGAGTGTTGACAGTCTTTCTCCTGTACACTCGTTAGCATCTCAGCTGGTGAAGTAAATGTGCTGTAAATGCTCAGCTAGAGTCAGTTTCCAGAGCCAAACACATCTAGCCTCTGACATTCTGATCTCAGAGTTTTTTTGTTTTGAGACACATCAGCCCAAAAGCAATGAAGTGGTGCAGCATTTTTGCAATCTTTAAGCTTGATGCAGTTTGGAAAATCATCACAATTTGTAGTTTTCCAGACGTGACGAGTCAGCGGAGGTCAGTGTGTGCATGCTGACAGATCCTCTCTGTGGCTCTGAGCCTAGGCCTGTGCCAGAGCAGGAGGAAGCAGGCCCTTCTCTCTCAGGTGGGAGTGCAGGTTGTGGAAAATACTAAGCTGTTGCTCAGGTTGGAGTAGCAGCAGCTGCTGCAGGACTTTACTGGGGTTGGGTCCCCTGTAAACAACACAAGACAACATTTAAGACCAGCTTAAAAATGTTAATCAGTGAGGTCATCATTCTAGTCAAATTCAGTCTGCAAACTTCAGCAGTAGGCTGGCCACATCCTAATATATATTTGTCTGTGGAGGAAAAGAAAAGATTAAAGAAAAAGCATCTGGACTCAATTTTCAAAGTGAAGCATCCCGAATTCCATGAGACAATTCTGAGTTCAACTGGTAAGAGAGCTGTAGTTGTTAGCTATAAAAGGCCAGTGTGACTCCTGATGTGAGAGGTGAGTCGTTATTGTCACTGTTCTGTTCAGATGTTGTTGTTGTTCTAGAGTAAAACTGTTCTGTTTTAGGTTTCAGAACACTGTTATAAATACTAGGCAACATGAATCTGAGGCCACCTCTTCTGTTCAACGAGGGCTTTTACATTTTTTTTAAAAAGGGCTTCCTTTACACTTCTCTCAAACCATCTGGCCTCTCTGGCCATAATTCAGACATTGCTGTCCTCAAAGGAATGCCCTTTATCTTTGAGGAGGAGGGGGGCTGCAGACTCAGGTCCTCCAGGATTGGCTCTTCTGTGCTGATACATCCTCTTGATGTTGTTTTGTTTCTCCAACAAACCTTTCACTGCACTGAGCTGCATAAACTACATTATTCTGATTGTGAGAGGGGCTCTTGTCTTTGAGATGGACCAGTTTTTGATGCAGCATGTTCCCTAGTTTAAAGTGGACTGGAATGTTATGTTTGTAGAAAATCTTTTAAGTTTTTCAGATAAACTAGACACATAAGGGACAACTACACTCTTCCATTTTGTCCCTGGTTTGATTCATTGTCCTCTTGGTTCTGTTAAATGTTCATCTGGGGTATCCACAGTCTCTCAGAGCTTTACGCATGTGTTGTTCTTCTTTCCATTTACCTTCTGGATCCGTGTATGTTGGCTAACTATGAACTTCTACTTGGAAAGTCCTGTCCTCACAAAACAACCACTCCACAGTCTAAGAAAGCCAGACGGTTGTCTATGGCATCTTCACGGGTGAACTTGATGTTCTTGTCCACTGTGTTGATGTGTTCTGTGAAGGCTTCTACTTCCCGGGTTCTGATTTTAACCCACGTGTCATCAACATATCTGAACCAGTGACTGGGCACTGTACCTGGGAAAGAGACCAGAGCTCTGTTCTCTACATCCTCCATGTACAGGTTACCCACAATCGGGGAGACAGGTGATCCAAACAAAATTAAGAGGACATAGAAAACCAAACAGACAGGAGCCGGGGACAAAGAGCAAGGGTGTATTTATCCCTTACATGTCTGGTTTATATGAAAAACTTAAAAGCTTCACAAGAGGATGTCACAGCACAGAAGAGACAATCCTGGTGGACTTAAGTTTGCAGTCCACCTCCACCTATAGAGAGAAAGGACATTTCTTTGAGGACAGCAATGTCCAAATGTCCAGATGGTTTGAGAAAAGGCGAAGGAAGCCATTTTTGTGAAAATGGAAAAGCCCTCATTGAACACAGGAGGTGGGCTCAGGTTCATGTTGCCTAGTATTTACAACAGTGTTCTGAAACCGAAAACAAAAGAGCCTCAGCCTAGACAAACACAGCACCTGAATAGAACAGTGTCAGCAACGACTCTCCTGAGCCTTAACGACTCTCACATTTGGAGTTACACTTCCCTATTAGAGCTACCGACTGTGAGAACAGAACCTGGTCGATCAGGTTTGGTTTCAGGGGAAACTCCTCCCTCTAGAGATATAAGCTCAGCTCTCTTAGTCTCAGAATTAGAGATGAAACGTCTTCACCTTGAAAACTGAGTTCCAGATGCTTTTCAAGATGTCCTGGATGACTGAGATAGCCTGGTTCTACCAGACTCTCGTACATTTCATTTGTACAGAGAGTCTGGCCTTGCTCCATTGACAAGCGTTTACTTCCTTGTATGCGGGAACTCTGTTGAAGTTTAAAACTATTGGATCTGCCCAGAGTCACTCAGGATCTGCCATAGCCAATCGCTAACGTGTGGTCGTGACGTATGTCATGCGCCGAAACCGACTGGAAACAACAAGTCACTCCCTCTGTTCGCTGATTGGTCCTACAAAAAATTGATTTCTGGAAACCTAAGAATATACAGCGATCCCAGACTAAGTACTAAAGCGAAATGAAATTGAGCGGAAGTACGTAGGAGGGCGGAGCCAGGCTATGACTGAGAACCTTCACAGACTAAATCAAAACAGTTTTACTCTAGGACAACAACAACACCTGAATTGAACAGTGACACTAACGACTCACCTGAGCCCATAACTGTCCTTTCATTGCTAACAACTATGTGACCAGAACAGCCTGGTTTATGTTTAGTTTCAGGTCAAACTTCTCCCTCTAGAGATAAAGCTCAGTTTTCTTACCAGTTGATCTCAGAATTGATAAAATGTGGAATTAAAAACTACTACATATTATGTGTTAAAATAAAATAAAAAAAAACTCAAAGACCTTTTCAAGGCTTCATAAAAATGTACATTTTATGCAGAGGACAGGATGTCATCTACTGTAAAAATAATCCCATTGTGTTTATCTTCTTCTATGTGTTTACATAACAGGTCATGAGGTAAGGGGGCACTTTCACTCAGCAGAACAGACTGTGAGGAGTCTGCATGTCCTCCCTGTGTTCTGCCTGGGTACTATTGCAACCTGGACATTTTAAGGCCTGCGGGCTACATCAGGCATGTGTCCAGACTCAGAAGGCTTATGTTATAAAAGGAATTATGCCAGGTGTGTATGTCATGTACATTGTCTATAATACACTGTGATACTTTCATTTTAAAGGGAGTTTAAGTCTCTTTGCAAATTAGTGTCAACAATAATATGGCTAATAACACTCATAAGGGACAGCTGTAATAGAATGTATATCGTGTGTTCATACTCCTTGATTCAGGCTTTGTTCAGAAGCTGCAACTCAGAGGAAACTTTTAATGTTATCATTAGTGTTTCTGCAAGATTTTTGGCCTCAAAGGGAGTGCCATCTGTGACTAGACTCAACCTTGTTGTTTATCAGACTTAGATGATGTGCTCAAATGTTAAATACAGCCAGGCCTGGTTTTTTAAAAAAATGGAAAGAATAGATATAAAACTGAGGAACGGGCATCTGTGGTGTGTCCATCTTCTCTATGTTTAAACTACTGGATAACAATATGTGCTTTTATTGAGCATAAGTGGCTTGGCCCTCAACAAGAGTTCAAGGTTCTAATGTGGTCACTGGGAAAAATGATTGCCCAACCCGGATCAAGTCTGTGTATCAGTGTCAGCCCTGCGACTAACTGTCCATTGCCCAGGGTGTACCCTGCCTCACGCCGTGGCAGTTACGAAGATACTGGCACAGGAGCTCTAGGCACATATGGCAATGTGAAGCATCCAAGCCATCAGATAATTAGCAATTACACAAACTTAGTTAAAAAAAAAAACACAAAAAAACATATATGTAAATAATAATTAGACCTATGATGTTATTCCATAAGCAACATCTGTGCCATTTCCACCTCAGGTTCAGTGAAGGCAGCTCGGCTCTGGAAATAATCAACCAGGTCATTTGTAGGTTGTGTTGGTTAAGATGTTTCTGGGCAAAATGCTGCTGGTGGGCTATACATTAAAACATTTCAACTACTCACTCCCTGCAGCTCTGTTGTTGACTGATTACAGCAGCTAATGTTCAGTTGGACATAGATTAGCAACATTAATTATTGATTATTAATTTATAGTAGCACTAGCAAGCTTTATATGTTTGTGCCCCCTTTTTCTCAGCACCCGTACTCAAAACAGTCCCCCAGCAATGGGGCTTCCAATCATAAGACTAAGAGGAAGAAGATAAATGAATGAAAACCGTTTAATTGAAAGCTGGTGTCTTTCCTACGGTCAACAGTTGTGTAGATTGTGTTTTCTAAAAAGGTGAAGACTAAAACCGTCAAGTGCACAGCCAGCCGTCTGTTACTCTGAGGATCCAGTAAACACACACTGACCTGATGAAGCTGGCGATATATACATGCACAAATGTGGCCATCAGGTACTGACAGTCAAAGCGGTCCATGATCCCGCCGTGTCCCGGGATGGTGCTGGCAAAATCCTACAGCAGAGCCAAATAAACAGTGTTAGACCAAGCACACCTGGTTGATAGGGTAGTATTTGTCTCAAGAAGAGCACCAAATTTAGCAGGATAAAAGGAATACTTTGATTTTGAAGGCTCGCTTGAAACCGCTGGCAAAGAAGCCGCCAAAGGGTCCAATGAGAGACGCAAAGGACGAGAGGAAGATACTGTGGATCTGGAACGGGTAAAGCTTCACTGTTTTCTGGAAGAGAGAAAACACGTCATAATCTGCACTTGCTGGCCTCTTTCAGTCATTGCATTTTAAATCTGGACAGAGTGATCCAATCTTACATGGCCAGCCTTAAGGGAAGTTGTGAAAAGTATTCAGAAAATGTAAATGGCCAATGTCATTTTTTGATTTTTCAGTTTTTGCTGTGTAATGTGACCTTTAATGAAAAACATTTTACATCAGAGATTCATCACGAAGAATGTAACGGTGGATCATAATATTTAATGGTTGTTTCTACTGGTAGATCAGAAAACAGGCATATACACCATTTTTATTTTATACCATTTGTGAGCCAGACTCATTCTAAATACCACCTTGCTCCTTTTACTGATTATTATTAATTAACTAATACCACATACAGTATTTTCAAAATAATAGCAGTACAATGTGACTAACCAGAATAATCCAGGTTTTTAGTATATATTTTATTGCTAAGTGGCAAACAAGTTACCAGTAGGTGCAGTAGATTCTCAGAAAACAAACAAGACCCAGCATTCATGATATGCAGCTCTTAAGGCTGTGCAATTGGGTAAATAGTTGAAAGGGTGTGTTAAAAAAATAGCAGTGTGGCATTCAATCACTGAGGTCATCAATTTAGATAAAAAACGGGTGTGAATCAGGTGGTCCCTATTTAAGGATGAAGCCACCAGCACTTGTTGAACATGCATTTGAAAGCCTGAGAAAAATAGGTTGTTCAAGGCGTAAGGAAACCTATAAAGAGGTGCAAAATTATACACTGCGTGCACAATTGTTAGGCAAGTGATTATTTTGACCATATCATCATTTTATCCATAATTTCTAACTCCAAGTTGTATAAACTTGAATTCTTATTGGATTTCAGGTGATGTGTATTTGTGAAACGAGGGAGGGTGTAGCCTAAGGAGATTAACACCCTATATCAAGGTGTGCATAATATTAGGCAGATTCTTCTCCTCAGGAAAAATAGGCCAGAAAAGAGATTTAACTGACTCTGAAAAGTCAAAAAGTCTTTCATAGGCAAGCAGCACTAGAAATATCCAGATATGATATTTATCTAGATATTGATCACAAAACCATCAAACGTTTTGTAGCAAATAGTCAACAGGGCCGCAAGAAACGTGTCGAGAAGAAAAGACGCAACTTAACCGCCAACGATTTGCGAAGAATCAAACGTGAAGTTTCCAGGAACCCATTATCCTCCAGTACTGCCATACATCTACATCTGCAACCTACCTGGAGTGTCAAGAAAAACAAGGTGTTCAGTTTTCAGAGACATGGCCAAGGTAAGAAAGGCTGAAACCAGACTGAACAAGACACATAAGTTGAAGCGTCAAGAATGGGCCAATAAATATCTGAAGACTTGATATATATATATATATATATATATATATATATATATATATATATATATATGGCCTTCACAATCTCCTGACCTCAACATAATTGAAAATCTATGGTTAGACCTTAAAAGAGCAGTGCGTGACAGACAGCCCAGAAATCTCAAAGAACTGGAAGACTTTTGTAAGGAAGAATGGGCAAAGATACCTCAAACAAGAATTGAAAGACTCTTGGCTAGCTACAAAATAGTGTTTACAAGCTGTGATACTTGCCAAAGGGGGCAGTACAAGGTATTAACTCTGCAGGGTGCCCAAAATTTGCAGACTCCATTTGTTTTGTTTTCTGTTATTTTGAAAGTGTAAATGATAGAAATAAAATCCAACTTTTTTTGACTTATTATAAGAATGTCTAATCTGTCATTTGATGCCTTTTGGTGATTTTTCCATCTTTTCTTGGCATCTTTATGCACATTAATAAAAGATTTTACCTGGGGTGCCCAAGAAAATAAATATTTGAACACCCTGCTATTTTGCAAGTTCAATGACACCAAGACAATAACCCCAAAGACACAGTAAACAAGCAAAGTCTTGGTTCCAAACCAACAAAATTAGTGGCCAGCCCAAACCCTGGACCTTACTCCAATCATCATCCAATGTTTCTGAAGCAAAACCAAAAATGTAAATGAATGGTTGTTGTTGTTAAAAATCATGGAGTGGAATAACGACTGAGAGGTGCCACTAGTTGGTGCCACACAGTGAAGCAGTTTAAAAACTATGGTCATACAAATAAATATTAGTTTAGTGATTCACAGGATTGCTAAATCCTAAATACAAAACGTTTGTACAAAATATTTTTTAGTTTATCTAGTCAATGGCAGACACTGCTATTTTTTTGAACACACCCCTTTCAACTGCACAGTTGCACAGACTTAAGAGCGTGCATATTATGAATGCTGGGTCTTGTTTGTTTTCTGAGAATCTACTGCACCTACTGGTAACTTGCTTGCCACTTAGCAATAAAATATATACTAAAAACCTGGATTTTTCTGGTAAGTCACATTGTCCTGCTATTATTTTGAAAAATACTGTAGCTGTGCTGTGGCTGAGGAGTAGAAACCAAGATGATCAACTTAGTGTGTGATATGTTAATAGCTGCATTAGATATAAAGCAAATTCAGGTGGAAATATGGAGAATTAGATGCATTATATATTTTTTTCTAGTTCTATCCTAAACATTATAATTAAATATATCATGATTAAAAAAAAAGAAATGCTGGAGTGAGTCATACCCATCCCAGAGTGTTTTGAAAGGCAGCAGGCAGAGTGTACTCTTGCATCACAAATATCTCCGACAGCTCACATTCAACTGTGAAGCTATTGGTCTCACTGTTGTAGCCAACGGGACACACAAAGTACTGGAACTGAGCAAGGAGGTAGGCCAGCTGTAGGGACACAGCATCACATCAGCAACATGCATTCTGCACATTCTTTATTTTGTTAAATTATTGTTCCATATTCACCAGAGAATGAAAAAGCTGTGAACAAAACTGCATTAAACAAAGTGTGCCTTATAATGTTGGAGTAGACAGGGTAAGTGGAGGAAATACAGCCTACTCACAATGAAGCCAAAGACCACAGTGGAGAAGAAGCCTCCAATGAATCCCTCCCAAGTTTTCTTTGGAGAAAGCTGTGGGGATCCAGAGCGACACATTGAAATTTACTCAGTCCTCAACAATACTCACTAACACCAGAATTATCTACAGCTATTTATGTAATAACATTTTTTTCCTCCATATTATATTTGTTGGAAGATATGCAGAACATTTCTTTTTCTGTTTATAGTACATGACTGTTCCATCAGAAGCAAGGGAAATGTATTCCACTTGCTGGCTTGTTTGTTTTGACTTCAGAATGACATACCATAATAATAAAAGTGAATTTTATATTATTTCACCACCTAATGTTGTACCTTGACGAAAACCATTTAAATATTATTTTAAAATAAAACTCACTGTGGGCACATCCTGTGTGTTCTGCAGCATTTTTAATTACCTTAATGAGTGGAGTTCTACCAAAGAAAAATCCAAACAGATAGGCCATTATGTCATTGCAGATGACAATAGAGATGGGTACAATGAACCTGGAAAGGAGAAATGAAAACTTGATGTCTTTGATGTCTGGACAATAATGGGAAAACATGAAATATGCAACACATTTGTTCAATCAAAATATAAGCGAGCAACCTTTGCTATAGAACCTTTACCACAAAAAAAGAATCATAAATAAATACACGAGATCAATGTAGGCTTCTATTATATGCTGACAATATGTTAGTACTCTTAACAAAACCAAGAAAATCTATACTTGTCCTTTTAAATTCTATTGAAGATTGTACGTCATTGTCAGGGTATTGTGTTAACTGGTCAAGTTTATTTGGTGTGAAATCACAATTACAAAAATACCATCCCATAATTACTGCAGTAAAGTCAATATAGTATAAATTAGATAGAACAGGCCACTGGGCTATAGCAGCTTTGTGGAACAATAAGCAAATCTTAATTGGAAGGGAACCTTTCGATTGGTCATTTTGGAGTAAAGCTGGTATCTTTCAAGTGAAGTAATGCATTTTTAAGAAAATAAAGGGAATAATGCAATTGAATATCAAAACAAATGTAATATGCCAGATTATAGCCCTAGGCTAATTTCCATCTGCAGAGCCCTGGCAGGTGGATGTTACACAAAAAGAAAGAAAGGGAGAAATACACAACACAATAAAGACAAGTACAGACACCCCAATACAACAGAGTCAATATTATTTCAGATAATAGAACAAAAAGTTAATAAGAGGAAGAGACAGAACATAAACATGATTTACAATTACATCTGTACTGTGCTGACGTAGGTACACATGTCTGATTAAGTATAGATTATGGATATTGCATAAGCCCATCTTCAAAACATAATTTGCATAAGGTGCAGGTCACATTTGATTACATGTTTGAGTGTCTTTTAACCACAGTTTCAAATGTGTTTTTAAAGTAAGGAAACTTGTACATTATTTTCACTAAGAGTGGAATACTGTTCCAAAACATTGAGCCCTGACATGAGAGAACGTTTTGAGAAAATAATGTACGTCTGAGCACGGGATCTCACAGTCACCTCTGACAGAGGCTTGCGTTACTCGTGAACCAGGTCCACTAAGAGATTTTATTTGTTTGATATAAATACTAAAAGTTTGCAAGTCAGCAAATACAATTTGCTGCATAATCAGTTTTGGAGATATAGCCAGTTGCGGAGTTCCTTGTCTAAATGGATCGGAAGCCATCTTGAAGATCGGAAGCCACCCTGAAGGTAATACGGTGGAAAAACTGCTCCTTAAATCATCCACTAACAGGAGTATCAGCCAGAGGATTTATCCCATGTTGCAGGATCAATTGGCTGACCCCTTATCAAAAGCTAAAAAACACTGGGCTGAGGACTTGACAACAGACAAATGATCATATGATTGGGAGTCTTATGAGAAAGTTTCTTATAGATTACTGAACAAATGTTATCAATATAGACTTACTTGGACTTTCTTCACCACTCTCTGTACAATACCCTGCTTTTGTGATGTTCCTTTAAATTTTTATTTATTAATATTATTAATATATTTTAGCTATCCTTTATTTAATGTTCTATTGTTAAAACCTAATAGAATTGTACATAAAAAATGTCAAATATGTCATTGTTTTACATTGAAATATATAGTTTATTATTTTGAGTAAAGCAAAAGAAACCTCTTCAGTATGTTGTAATTTTTTTCCCTGTATGGTAAATTTTTTATTCACAAAAAAGTTCAAGAAATTGCAACCTTCTTCCTTTCCCTTTATTTAGTAGAGATGAAGAACATAATGAACTCATTGTTACTTATAACAATAAAAAGCACTCACTTCAGAGATGTTATGAGAACATATTCAAAGAAACTTTTAAATAAACTTACTATTACTCTTCTTTTGTCTGTATTTTAATTTTTTTAAATCTAATTAAAATTATATGCATGTAGTTTGCGTAATTATTTAACATGAGCTCTTGCTCTATGATTACATTTTATATTCAGGCGAATGTTGTAAATTATAAAAATAATTTAATAAAACTTGAAATGAAAATAAATGTGAAGTGTTAGTTGAGATGGATTCTGCGGTCACTGAAGCTACCAGCCTCCAGCACAATGCAAAACACCCACTCCTCACAAACATAAAAAACACAAGCAAGTATTATCTTTTTTTTTTATAGAGGTAAGACTGAGTTGTAGACAACTTTATGTGTGTTACTTGTCTAATGCGAAATAACTATAAAGCTATAGCAAATTGTGGATGCTAGTATCACATCAGCATGCAAACCAAATGTAACTGCTAGATCATTGCCGGCCATTAAATATTTCAAAAGGTACTGTAAATATCATGACTGCATTGTGATACTGACTCTTTTGAGATGTGATGAATTAGTTGATAAGTCTTTTGAAATTACGTGAATGTATTTTCAAAGCAGTTTAAGTGCTATGTTTAGCCTCTTGATGTTGATATCTAGATATCAAAAAGGAACATGGAGAAGATTGTTTGTATAAATAAAAACTACTTCTGTTGTAATAATGTATGAGATTGCCTGTTTGTGTTATGATTATGCCGATTGGGGTGTATGTAGTAAAGGACATGCCACTCATAAGACATTCATAAGCCAGTTCATAAGAAATTCTTAACAAGGAGTATTTGTGCTCATTCACTTGTTTTACTTTATGGTGGTCATTACTGATAATAAGTAAATATAACGTTTTACTTTAATAACAAACTCGCGGATTTGTACTTTTTTTTTATACCTCTGGAAACATTGAGCATCTGTGTATGCTGCAGTCTCTGCTGCTGGTTAATGTGCGTGTATGAGCTGGCGCAACGAGAATGAGTAAGCAGGCTGCAACTGCCACTAACAATCTGAAGTGTTTAAAAAATTCAGAAGCCTTCATAATGCACCTTTAATTGAACATTTAAGTCAGTCTGTCTTGCCAGAATGATAGCCCTGTATTTTATTTTTAAATAATCATAAAATTTTGTTACCGCTTATTTTTGTCTCTAAAGCTGCTAAAACTACAATGGCACAGGAATAAGAAAAAGAAAACTAAAGCCCAGAGACTAGTGAGTCTTACCAGATCATTCCTTCAAACAGGTTCTGAATGACAAGGTGGGACTGAGTTACCACAATCAGCAGGGTCACATGGGTCCAAGCAAACTGGAAAGAATAAACACAGACATTAACATCACTCCCCTGCTCTCAACTGACTCTGACAGGGTTGGCCCAAAGAGAGAACATGAACAGGCAATAAGTGAAAATATTCACATTTACTGAAAACAGTTCAGGTGTGTGTGGCGTGTGTAATGGTGGTAGAAAGAATATATCAACGCATAAAACAGAAAACATCAGTTCAGTTTTTGGAGAACTCTGTTGGAGGTGGTCTGGACAAAGTGATAAAGGAAAGGCCATAAAAACTTGATAAAATAATAGGAAGTCTTTGATATATGGGTGGGGTGGTGGTGATGCATGTGAAGCAGGACGGATGGAAGATTCAACACATGGACATTGCTCTACATGATGTAACTGAGGATGAAATAGTGGCCACTGGAGGTCTAATAACCTAGTACCAGTTAAATGCGTTACACACAGGGTATACCACAGAGCATGATGAATAAGTAGCGTAAGATTTTCCATGTTAAAATATGGGAACGGCAGGGAACACATGCAAGATAAACACAGTACAAAAAGAGAAGACATAAAAAGGTATAAAGTTTGTGAAAGATGGTTAATGGTGTTGGACAGAGGAGTTGGTTACTGGGTTGATACACACCATATAAAACTGCAGGCGGTAATGTTTCTTCACTAAACTCAGCACAAACATGCAGAAACCTGTAAAGAGTAGACAACATGCTATCAGTTTACTCCAACGTGGACAAACTTTAGATACAGTATATGTCCTAAATATAAGAGATAAGAGAGTAAGAGAGAGCAGTGATTTGAAAAGGGCTGGTGAGCTTGTTCTGAGGAGGCTCCAGTGTCACATTTGCATAGGTGCATTATTCCAGTCCCTTCTCCACCTTCTACAACCTCACCCTTATGTGTCTTTCACAACAGTTTACTTGTTCAGAAAAATGCAGTAAATTGTAAGTATTTTTTGGCCAGGTGTGCTGAATATATCTGCAGCTGACATTAACAACTCAATAGACTCAATACTATTGTTGTGTGGCAGTAATATTTGACGTTTCTTAAGTCTGTATATTACTTTATATTGTAAACAGCTGACACTTTTGAAAATTAATGCAAATATGTGTATATAAGTAGTGTAGCTACAGTTCAGTGCAATTAAGCATTCTCTGAGCGCCAGAGAAAAGGCGAGGCTCATGTAGCTGTAGATAACACACAATGCTCCAATATAATCTCCATGTGTCATTGTTAGGAGACATTTCATCTTTGGACTGAAGCTCACCTGCGAGGTACAGAGCAAAGGAAATGAAGCGATGGTATCGAGCCAGGAACTGCAGAGGTTCCTCCTCTGTACCAAAGCCCCAAAATAATCCGCCACTGTCTCTCCATAGAAGAAGTAGTTGACACATATCAGAAAGTACCTGAGAAGAGAAGATAAGCCTTATGTTTGCATTAAGTTTAGAAGAGCCTGTTGCTGTTGTACATATACATTGCACTGCTGTGTGTCTGTGTTCAAATGTGGCTTTGGCCTGAAAGGTTATTATCTATAATTTAACTTCCAGCGTGACAGTGATCTTTGCTCCTGAAGTGCGGTTTGAACATTTGTGTTTCTGTTACAAAAAAAAAAACAGCCACAGGAGTAGAGAGTCTTTACAATGAACACAAAGTGCTATAGCTTCTGTACTGCCACTCACTGCGTTTAGACATTAAGGGAATATTAAGAAAAAAATATAGGGGGGTGTAAATGGGGGAAATTAAGTGTTAAACTTCAGAGATTGAATTGTGTAATACAGTATATGGCTTTGTTAAATTCCTTGGGACATTTGTTTATATGTACCTCAGTCTTTGTTAAAATGTTAAGTGCCTCTTTGATTCAGCTGTGGGTTACCCATTAAAGCCAGAGTCTGACAGCAAGCATGAAGAGTCCGAGGAAGAGACTGAGGAAGCCACGGTGAAAATGAGTGTATCCTAATGGTAAGTTATCAATGGGCTAACTAACTCAAATGAAAACATGCTAAGGAGGCATATTATAAGTCTGTGGGCAGCAGTAGCTCAGTGGGTAGGTAGAGCGGTCGTCCTTCAACCGGAAGGTAGGCGATTCGATTCTCACTCTCCCCCCTGTTCATACTGTTGTTGTGTCCTTGGGCAGGACACTTAACCCACCTTGCCTCCAGTGTCTATAACACTGGTGATTACTGTAGAACAATGTAAGTCGCTCTGGATAAAAGCGTCAGCTAAAAGAATAAATGTAAATGTCTGTGTGTGTCTATTGGCCAACATATTTTTGTCTTCATATTGTGATATGTAGCTACTGTTAGCCCTAGTTGCTACATTAAGAGCTAGAGCTAACTGTGACTGTGAAGAGCACAACGCTGCCAGGACAGGTACTCACCCAGACCACGCTGTGCTCCTCTCAGCCACAACCCACTCCAGCCCTTAGTGCAGCCACATATCACATTATTAAATATCCAGTTGACCTTCATTTTCCATTTTAACTTTTCATGTTTTGTGAAATGCATTACAACAGGACGGTATTGAGAAAGTAACACTGGAGCGGCATATCTCTTGTCTAAATGTCAGTTTATAACCTCATATACCCGTGATTAATTGTCTACATACAGCGATAGTAGCATATTTTCTATATTGGAATAAGCTTTAATCAGTCAACTTTGATATTATAGTGAGCTAAAGGTGCTACACTCTGGCAAAGAAATCAATATGGCAGATGTGTGCTTAACTCTGCGGCTTGAAAAGGGAAGTGACTGAGGAGAGAGCTCGACTTCTTGGATTGTTTTGTCACAGTGACAGATTTTGAGAAACAAGGCCCTTTCGCCCAAATGGAGAAACTGGCCAATAACGGATATCCTACAGTTGCTTTGTTTCACACATTGTGAGTTAGAACAGTCCCCAAACACACAATTATAAGGAGCTAAAAGAAAGTAAGTGTTTTGTCCCTTTGCATGTCCCCTCTAACCAAGCATTTAATAGTAGTATTTATAGTTCAGGCCAACAGCTCCACGACTACAGACATTAGTTTTGAATTCAGAGCAGGTAAAGGAGTATTATGGTTCAATTTGTGAATAAAATCTTGTTTATCAAAATGTGCTAAAATAAAATAACTGTATGAAAAATGACAATTACTTCTTGAAACAGTGCTCATAATGTTGCAGTTGCTCTGGAGGTAGAGTGTGTTGAGATTAAGTGTTGAAATGTCACTGCTGTGTGAGGCTGTATTTAAAAGCAGTGTCTATTGCAGTAGGCAGAAACAGTTGAATAAAGCATTTAATAATTTACTATGTAGTATGTGTGAAATTCATTCTTCATACCAGCTTAAAGTTCTGAACCATGGTAGCTCATAGGAATGGTAAACTCTGTAGCCGATGGTGATGATTTCTTGGAAGCATTTGATTTGGACAGTCATGACCTAAGTCAGATGATGAGACACAACAAGATGTAAAGACCAGACCAACACAGAACATATGGGACAACTTCTACACAGAGACTGTGACCTACCACTAGGAGAAGTGTGATGGGTCCCAGGTAGATGATGAGGAAGAAGCCTGATATCATTGCTAAAGACAGTAGCCCCCGGATCCAGTAATTCTTCCATCTGAAAAAAGTAGTGTTGAAAAAACTCACATTTCTTATTAATTACTGACACATAAGCATTGCACGTGTAGCATCTTTGAGCATCTATCCATTAGATGCACAAAAATCACATTTTTGTGAATTAGTGGAACAACATTTCACAGTATTTCAGTTCAACTTTTCTTAGTGAAATTGTAAAAAAAAAAAAAAAAAAAAATAGTAACCTAACAAGCCAAACAGTCTGTTACACAGTACATAGTCTGTTCCGCAAAACCATCTGGAAGGGCTTCCCAAGGACACAACAAAAGTATGAACTGTGGGGAGAGTGGGACTCGAACCACCTACATTCTGGTTGAAGGACAACCGCTCTACCTACTGAGCTACTGCCACACTATGATCAATGAACAATAATCAGATCACAAATTCCAAAAGGTTCACAATCTTTTTCTTGCCACTCTATCTCTGCCTCCCTTTAATGAGGCAGAGATAGAGTGGCAAGAAAAACATTGACAGTATTTATCTGTGTTTTTTGCTGCCTACATTTTCAAATTTTTTTTCTCATTTCTTTTAGATGTTCCGCTGAATTGAAAGACATATTCAGCCCTAAATATACATCTTATAAGCAGCTTTTAAACTTCTGAAACATCATTTTACATGTGGGTGTAGACAAATGGGAGCGCTCCTTTTTTGAGCATGTAGTTGTCTGTGAAGGTTCTCATTCATCTAGGTCATCTTGAAGGAAAGGTCAATGCAAAAGCATCTGGACTAGGTTTTCAAGGAGAAGATGTTTTGTCTCTAATTCCAAGAGACCATTTCAATTCTGAATTCAACTGGCTTTTCCAGTGTTACAGCTGACTACTGGAGGCAAGGTGGGTTAAGTGTCTTGCCCAAGGACACAACGTCAGTATGTGGGCGAGGCGGGATGTTTATCATGAATTCATGTATAAATGAATGCAAAAATCTATGAATTTATGCATGACTCATGCATGAGTACATGCATAGGGTTATGGTTAGAATGAAAATATAATTAAAACATGATCATTCCTGGTGATTCATTATAGTTTAATGAGTCCCGCATGAATTAATGCACAAATTCATGATAAAAGTGCCCTTACTCTAAAGTGTTACCCAAAATTCTAATATTGTCCCATGCCTCACACCTCGCTCTGTTTCATCATATCCAGATTTCAGTACTCTGAGACACATCATGTTGGCAGGGCGAAACCACTAAGCAGAGGTCCTCAACTAAAATTGGTTAACTTTCTTCACCTGAGGGTTCTGAAAAATTTAGTTAAAAATGTGTTTAAATATGTTTATTTAAGTTACATCACATTTTATTCCATACCTACAGCTTTCTGAACATTGTGGAGATAAATGTAGGTATCCGCTGTCCTCTGTATTTTTCTTTGTTTTACATGACAAGGGATGTTTCACAGCTCACAAGATAAAAGAAAATGCTACAGAATCAAAAGAGGCTAGAGTTGATTAAAAGCCAGAATAAAACTGAATTTGACAGAAAGGATAAGGCTCAGAATATGTTTATTAACATCAGCCTGAAATCCTGCATATTATGTATTTATTGCTACTTTATAAATGTGTGAGAAATTTTAAAATACAATCAATTCAAAATATTTGTTAAAAAAATATGAAACAGGTGCAATCATAATTCATCTCTTCCTATTGTCATTCCTCTGAAGACAACAGGCACAAATAATTTTCTCATTAGTTGTTGCCAATAACTAAAATGTTATCGTTCAATTGCTCCAGGTTCATTTTTAACACGTTCAAAATCAGAATACAAAGAATTATTTCCTGTGTTTTCACAGTATGAACTAACATTTTAATGCTTATATCTTCCATAACAACATTTATAATTTCCACAGAAACTCACACTAAGGCAGACTTATTTGTCACTCAACTCCCAAAACTCTTTCCCACATTTTCAGACTTTTTAAATCATCCAAATTAACATAATATTAGTCTTTTTAAACCTGACACAATATATGTCCAGTGCTATTTCAGTTCTGGATTCATTATGAGATTATAACATTATCCACAATGTGCTTGTAATTTTGGAAAATGTCTTGCGGTCCTGATCAAACACTCTTGAGGTCTGGACTCGACCTGGACCCCTGCAGTAAGCAGGGGTTGGGACAATAAGCACAATGCATATACATTTTTTTTTGTGTGTGTAGCTAAACAGGTATGAGGGTGTAAATATGCATTGTGAATGTGCATTTGATATGTGTTGGGTTAGGTTTAGGTTAGCACAGTAGTGCTCACAATCAAGGCAGTAAGTGGGCAGTCTGCAAATTCTGCTCACCCACATTTGAATGCTGCTGAAAACAATCCTACTAGACAACATTCTGTAAAGTATTAGTCACCTAAGAAATAGCACCACACCTTTTCTTTGGTTTGTCTGACAGAGCAAGATTTTCAGAGAGCTCACTACAGCTACTTCACATTCACTTGTGACAACACAAGTCCAAGTCAAGTCCCAGAACTTAACAGTACACCCAGTTAAGGCAGCTTTAACAAATGTCTACAGCTACATTCACAGAGAGTTGTTTATTCACATAGGGCTAATATCAATAGCAGGTCTTGTTGTGAATTGTGTTTGTTTTGTTACAGTGCAATAATAAAATGTCAAGTGTCTGAGTGGGACTTACCTGGGTGGCAGACCTTCTAGAGCCTTGTTGAGACATTCTGGAGTGTTGTCTGTGTCTGCGGTGGACAGAGGCCCATCTGGAGTGTCTGCTTTGGTCTCTCCATCATACTCTCCTTCTGTGTCGCCCTGCAGCCCGTCATCTCCATCAGCTTCCTGCTGGACACACACTGTGTTCAGGTATAAGGACACTCGTGAGACTCACTGAACTAAACACTGCAGCTCTGTGGAGTACCACGATATTATTATGGCGCTTATATTATTATAATATTATTATTATATTATCAACTTTATTTATTTTACTCTATATTGACATTGTGATTATTTGTTACTCTTTAAATGTACATTTTTTAACTGTGATTTTTTTATCTACCAAAATCCTATTAATTATTTACATTTAGTTTCACTTTATACAAGAGGTATATGAGGTTTAATGTACTATCTTTTGTAAGATCGCACATCTTTTTACACATCTTTTGTAATTACATTAATGCCCCACCTGTATCTTGATTATTACCTACAAATTAACAT
>JALDNG010003231.1:0-28829 GCA_024349245.1 Neodontobutis hainanensis | reverse complement strand
TACTGCCGTTGGTCTGATGCTGCCACCCAGGTCGGCATGAGATTGAATGCCGGCCTTGTGCTTGGCCCGTTATTGCTGCTTGCAATTATTATTATTATTATTATTATTATCCTGCAATGTAAGTCTATGGCAGCCCATAGAACCGTATGCTAAAAAGTTGTGAAATTTGGTACACTAATAGTGGACAGTGTGAGCTGTCATCCTAACCAATCTGAAGTGTCTACCTTAATCCTCTAGCGCCACCAACTGTCCAAAGTCGGACTTATGTTTATGTTAATAACTTTTGAACCGTAAGGCCTAGAATTAAAATTCTTTTTCCTCTGATTCCTTAGCTCAAGCCGATTCGAGTGCACCCTATGACGTCATTTTCCGCCATGATAGTTTTTCCGCCATTTTGAATTTTCTAAAACGTACTTTTGCGAACTCCTCCTAGGCCGTAGCCCCGATTTTCATGAAAATTGAACCAGATCATCTTCAGACTATGCTGACTAAAAGTTATGAGAATAAAGTTGATTCTTCAAACCGTTGTCGAATACCGCGCAAATGAATCGACTTAGTGCGCAAAAAATAAATGTTCAGGCTATATCTCTGCAATGCTTTAACATATTCCAACCAAACTTAGTACGTGTTATGGCAACCATGTTTTGAGGATGCCTGCAGAGTTTTGGCGCAGCGCCTCCTAGTGGTCAGGAGATATAAAAAGTGAATTATTTGCTTATATCTTCTGAACGCTTTTGCCAAAAATCATAAAACTGGTCTCTTTAGATTCAGTGCGTCATGCCGAGTCCTGCGATACCAAATTTTCCCATATCGCCATTTTGAGAGTCGGCCATTATGAATATTGTCAAAAAGTGCTATATTTTTGAACGCATTGCCGCATCATTATGAAACTTGGTATGTGTCTTCGACCAAGCCCTGAAGGTACTCAAAAAGTTTTGGGGCAGCGCCACTTGTGGTCAAAAGTTATAACCCAAATCAATAAATATGCTAATAACTTTTATTACGTTACCCTATTGTAAAACAAATGGTCTTAATGTGTTCACTGGATCAAGCCGAGCACAGATAACAAATATGTCCTATTCGGACAAACGTCCTGTTTGCCATGTTGTTTTTTTCAAAAACCTACTTTTTCGAACTCCTCCCACACCGTTTGTCCGATTTTTACCAAAATTGAATCATAACATCTTCAGACCATGCTGACAAAAAGTTATGAAAATTAAGTTGATTAGTCAAACCGTTTGAATACCGTGCAAATGAATTTGACTTAATGCGCTCAAAAATTAAAGTCAGGCTATATCTCTGCAATGCTTTAATATTTTCTAACCAAACTTAGTAATTGTTATGGCAACCATGACTTGAGTCTGCCTGCGAGTTTGAGGACTTTAGTTGTTTCACACATCAGTTTGGTTACTGCGCTGCCTCTAGGTCGACCGTGATAAACCATTCAATCAAAGTGCGTTTTTCACAAATTAAGTTGTAAACTGTCTAAACATACTGTATAACGTTTTGAGCATTAAAGCTCATGCCGACATAGCCGGCAGCATCAGAAACGGCAGTGAGCATCTAAAGACATTTCAATAAGACTTTTTAGACTGAAATCTTATTGAAATGTCTTTAACTGCTTACTGCCATTGGTCTGATGCTGCCAGCCATCAACACATTGAGTCTGCCTGCAGAGTTTGAGCACTCTAGTTGTTTCACACATCAGTTTGGTTACTGGTCGACCGTGATAAACCATTCAATCAAAGTGCTAAAGACCGTATTGGTGATTTTCCGGCCATTTAGACTGAACTCTTATTGAAATGTCTTTAACTGCTTACTGCCATTGGTCTGATGGTGCCAGCCATCAACACATTGAGTCTGCCTGCAGAGTTTGAGGACCTTAGTTGTTTCACACATCAGTTTGGTTACTGCGCTGCCTCTGGATTGGGCGTGATAAACCATTCAATCAAAGTGCTAAAGACCGTATTGATGATTTTTGAGCCATTTAGACTGAAGTCTTACTGAAATGTCTTTAGATGCTTACTGCCATTGGTCTGATGCTGCCAGCCATTAACACATTGAGTCTGCCTGCAGAGTTTGAGCACTCTAGTTGTTTCACACATCAGTTTGGTTACTGGTCGACCGTGATAAACCATTCAATCAAAGTGCTAAAGACCGTATTGATGATTTTTCAGCCATTTAGACTGAAGTCTTATTGAAATTTCTTTATATGCTTACTGCCGTTGGTCTGATGCTGCCGGCTATGTCGGCATGAGATTGAATGCCGGCCTAGTGCTTGGCCCCGTCATGGCTGCTTGCAGCTATATTTAGGGGCCAAGCACCGAAGGTGCGTAGCCCCTATTGTATTCGTTAGATTTCTTATTATTATTATTATTATTCCGCATGGGAGTCTATGGTAGGCCATAGAACCGTATGCTAAAAAGTTGTGAAATTTGGTACACTAAAAGTGGACAGTGTGAGCTGTCATCCTGACAAATCTGAAGTGTCTACCTTAATCCCTCTAGCGCCACCAACTGTCCAAAGTCGGACTTATGTTTATGTTAATAACTTTTGAACCGTAAGGCCTAGAATTAAAATTCTTTTTTCCTCTGATTCCTTAGCTCATGACGATTCGATTGCACCCTATGACGTCATTTTCCGCCATGATAGTTTTTCCGCCATTTTGAATTTTCTAAAAACGTACTTTTGCGAACTCCTCCTAGGCCGTTTGTCCGATTTTCACGAAAATTGAACCAGATCATCTTCAGACTATGCTGACAAAAGTTATTAAAAGAAAGTTGATTCGTCAAACCGTTTTTGAATACCGCGCAAATAAAATTGACTTAATGCGCATAAAAATGAAAGTCAGGCTATATCTCTGCAATGCTTTAACATATTCTCACCAAACTTAGTACATGTTATTGCAACTAAGATTTGAGGATGCCTGCAGAGTTTGGCGCAGCGCCTCTAGTGGTCAGGAGATATGAAAAAGTCAATTATTTGCTTATATCTTCTGAACGCTTTTGCCAAAAATCATAAAACTGGTCTCTTTAGATTCAGTGCGTCATGCCGAGTCCTGCGATACCAAATTTTCCCATATCGGCCATTTTGAGCGTCGCCATTATGAATATTGTCAAAAAGTGCTATATTTTTAACGCATTGCCGCATCATTATGAAACTTGGTATGTGTCTTCGGGACCAAGCCCTGAAGGTACTCAAAAAGTTTTGGGGCAGCGCCACCTTGTGGTCAAAAGTTATAACCCAAATCAATAAATATGCTAATAACTTTTTATTACGTTAACCTATTGTAAAACAAATGGTCTTAATGTGTTCACTGGATCAAGCCGAGAGCCCAGATACCAAATATGTCCTATTCGGACAAACGTCCTGTTTGCCATGTTGTTTTTCTAAAAACCTACTTTTTCAAACTCCTCCCACACCGTTTGTCCGATTTTCACCAAAATTGAACCAGATCTTCTTCAGACTATGCTGACAAAAGTTATTAAAAGAAAGTTGATTCGTCAAACCGTTTCGAATACTGCGCAAATGAAATCAACTTAGTGCGCACAAAAATAAAAGTCAGGCTATATCTCTGCAATGCTTTAATATTTTCTAACCAAACTTAGTACGTGTTATGTCAACCATGACTTGAGTCTGCCTGCTGAGTTTGAGGACCTTAGTTGTTTGACACATCAGTTTGGTTACAGCGCTGCCTCTAGGTCGACCGTGATAAACCATTCAATCAAAGTGCTAAAGACCATATTGATGATTTTTCAGCCATTTAGACTGAAGTCTTATTGAAATGTCTTTAACTGCTTACTGCCATTGGTCTGATGCTGCCAGCCATCAACACATTGAGTCTGCCTGCAGAGTTTGAGCACTCTAGTTGTTTCACACATCAGTTTGGTTACTGGTCGGCCGTGATAAACCATTCAATCAAAGTGCTAAAGACCGTATTGATGATTTTTCAGCCATTTAGACTAAGTCTTATTGAAATTTCTTTATATGCTTACTGCCGTTGGTCTGATGCTGCGGCTATGTCGGCATGAGATTGAATGCCGGCCTAGTGCTTGGCCCGTCATTGCTGCTTGCAGCTATATTTATTATTATTATTATTATCCTGCAATGTAAGTCTATGGCAGGCCCATAGAACCGTATGCTAAAAAGTTGTGAAATTTGGTACACTCATAGTGGACAGTGTGAGCTGTCATCCTAACCAATCTGAAGTGTCTACCTTAATCCCTCTAGCGCCACCAACTGTCCAAAGTTGGACTTATGTTTATGTTAATAACTTTTGAACCGTAAGGCCTAGAATTAAAATTCTTTTTCCTCTGATTCCTTAGCTCGCCGATTCGATTGCACCCTATGACGTCATTTTCCGCCATGATAGTTTTTCCGCCATTTTGAATTTTCTAAAACGTACTTTTGCGAACTCCTCCTAGGCCGTTTGTCCGATTTTCACGAAAATTGAACCAGATCATCTTCAGACTATGCTGACAAAAGTTATGAGAATAAAGTTGATTCTGTCAAACCGTTGTCGAATACCGCGCAAATAAATTCGACTTAGTGCGCACAAAATTAAATGTTGGGGTATATCTCTGCAATGCTTTAACATATTCCAACCAAACTTAGTACGTGTTATGGCAACCATGATTTGAGGATGCCTGCAGAGTTTTGGCGCAGCGCCTCCTAGTGGTCAGGAGATATAAAAAGTGAATTATTTGCTTATATCTTCTGAACGCTTTTGCCAAAAATCATAAAACTGGTCTCTTTAGATTCAGTGCGTCATGCCGAGTCCTGCGATACCAAATTTTCCCATATCGGCCATTTTGAGAGTCGGCCATTATGAATATTGTCAAAAGTGCTATATTTTTTGAACGCATTGCCGCATCATTATGAAACTTGGTATGTGTCTTGGGACCAAGCCCTGAAGGTACTCAAAAGTTTTGAGCAGCGCCACCTTGTGGTCAAAAGTTATAACCCAAATCAATAAATATGCTAATAACTTTTGATTACGTTAACCTATTGTAAAACAAATGGTCTTAATGTGTTCACTGGATCAAGCCGAGAGCACAGATAACAAATATGTCCTATTCGATTTCCTGTTTGCCATGTTGTTTTCTTTAAAAACCTACTTTTTCGAACTCCTCCCACACCGTTTGTCTAATTTCTACCAAAATTGAATCATAACATCTTCAGACCATGCTGACAAAGAGTTATGAGAATTAAGTTGATTAGTCAAACCGTTTGCGAATACCGTGCAAATGAATTTGACTTAATGCGCTCAAAAATTAAAGTCAGGCTATATCTCTGCAATGCTTTAATATTTTCTAACCAAACTTAGTAATTGTTATGGCAACCATGACTTGAGTCTGCCTGCTGAGTTTGAGGACTTTAGTTGTTTCACACATCAGTTTGGTTACTGCGCTGCCTCTAGGTCGACCGTGATAAACCATTCAATCAAAGTGCTAAAGACCATAGATGGCTTACTGGGCATTTCTGAGACTGCCAAGAGTCTTAGAAAATAGGGAATTACATAATATAACGTATTACTTAGAGCTGGACCATTAGCGATGCTGTTACGTGGGCATTTGAGTAGTCTTGGTTTTTAGAACTGCCGATTTAGTTTTTCACAATTTAAGTTGTAAACTGTCTAAACATACTGTATAACGTTTGAGCATTAAAGCTCATGCCGACATAGTCGGCAGCATCAGACCAACGGCAGTGAGCATCTAAAGACATTTCAATAAGACTTTTTAGACTGAAGTCTTATTGAAATGTCTTTAACTGCTTACTGCCATTGGTCTGATGCTGCCGGCCATCAACACATTGAGTCTGCCTGCAGAGTTTGAGCACTCTAGTTGTTTCACACATCAGTTTGGTTACTGGTCGACCGTGATAAACCATTCAATCAAAGTGCTAAAGACCGTATTGATGATTTTTCAGCCATTTAGACTGAAGTCTTATTGAAATTTCTTTATATGCTTACTGCCGTTGGTCTGATGCTGCCGGCTATGTCGGCATGAGATTGAATGCCGCCTAGTGCTTGGCCCGTCATGGCTGCTTGCAGCTATATTTATTATTATTATCCTGCAATGTAAGTCTATGGCAGCCCATAGAACCGTATGATAAAAAGTTGTGAAATTTGGTACACTAATAGTGGACAGTGTGAGCTGTCATCCTAACAAATCTGAAGTGTCTACCTTAATCCTCTAGCGCCACCAACTGTCCAAAGTTGGACTTATGTTTATGTTAATAACTTTTGAACCGTAAGGCCTAGAATTAAAATTCTTTTTCCTCTGATTCCTTAGCTTATGACGATTCGATTGCACCCTATGACGTCATTTTCCGCCATGATAGTTTTTCCGCCATTTTGAATTTTCTAAAAACGTACTTTTGCGAACTCCTCCTAGGCCGTAGCCCGATTTTCACAAAAATTGAACCAGATCATCTTCAGATTATGCTGACTAAAAGTTATGAGAATAAAGTTGATTCTTCAAACCGTTGTCAAATACCGCGCAAATGAATTCGACTTAGTGCGCACAAAAATAAATGTCGGGGTATATCTCTGCAATGCTTTAACATATTCCAACCAAACTTAGTACGTGTTATGGCAACCATGTTTTGAGGATGCCTGCAGAGTTTTGGCGCAGCGCCTCCTAGTGGTCAGGAGATATAAAAAAGTGAATTATTTGCTTATATCTTCTGAACGCTTTTGCCAAAAATCATAAAACTGGTCTCTTTAGATTCAGTGCGTCATGCCGAGTCCTGCAATACCAAATTTTCCCATATCGGCCATTTTGAGAGTCGGCCATTATGATTATTGTCAAAAAGTGCTATATTTTTTGAACGCATTGCCGCATCATTATGAAACTTGGTATGTGTCTTCGGCATCAAGCCCTGAAGGTACTCAAAAGGTTTTGGAGCAGCGCCACCTTGTGGTCAAAAGTTATAACTACATTCACAAATATGCTAATAACTTTTGATTCCGTTACCCTATTGTAAAACAAATGGTCTTATTGTGTTCACTGGATCAAGCCGAGAGCACAGATAACAAATATGTCCTATTCGGCCAAACTTCCTGTTTGCCATGTTGTCTTTCTTTAAAAACCTACTTTTTCGAACTCCTCCCACAACGTTTGTCTAATTTCTACCAAAATTGAATCATAACATCTTCAGACCATGCTGACAAAGAGTTATGAGAATTAAGTTGATTAGTCAAACCGTTTGCGAATACCGTGCAAATGAATTTGACTTAATGCGCTCAAAAATTAAAGTCAGGCTATATCTCTGCAATGCTTTAACATATTATAACCAAACTTAGTAATGTGTTATGGCAACCATGACTTGAGTCTGCCTGCAGAGTTTGAGCACTCTAGTTGTTTCACACATCAGTTTGGTTACTGGTTCTGATCGGACGTGATAAACCATTCAATCAAAGTGCTAAAGACCGTATTGATGATTTTTCGCCATTTAGACAAAAGTCTTATTGAAATGTCTTTATATGCTTACTGCCGTTGGTCTGATGCTGCCGGCCATGTCGGCATGAGGTTTAATGCCGGCCTTGTGCTTGGCCCCGTCATTGCTGCTTGCAGCTATATTTAGGGGCCAAGCACCGAAGGTGCGTAGACCCTATTGTATTCGTTAGATTTCTTATTATTATTATTATTATTATTATTATTATTATCCTGCAATGTAAGTCTATGGCAGCCCATAGAACCGTATGCTAAAAAGTTGTGAAATTTGGTACACTAATAGTGGACAGTGTGAGCTGTCATCCTAACCAATCTGAAGTGTCTACCTTAATCCTCTAGCGCCACCAACTGTCCAAAGTCGGACTTATGTTTATGTTAATAACTTTTGAACCGTAAGACCTAGAATTAAAATTCTTTTTCCTCTGATTCCTTAGCTCATGCCGATTCGAGTGCACCCTATGACGTCATTTTCCGCCATGATAGTTTTTCCGCCATTTTGAATTTTCTAAAAACGTACTTTTGCGAACTCCTCCTAGGCCGTAGCCCCGATTTTTATGAAAATTGAACCAGATCTTCTTCAGACTATGCTGACTAAAAGTTATGAGAATAAAGTTGATTCTTCAAACCGTTGTCGAATACCGCGCAAATGAATTCGACTTAGTGCGCACAAAAATAAATGTTGGGGTATATCTCTGCAATGCTTTAACATATTCCAACCAAACTTAGTACGTGTTATGGCAACCATGTTTTGAGGATGCCTGCAGAGTTTTGGCGCAGCGCCTCCTAGTGGTCAGGAGATATAAAAAGTGAATTATTTGCTTATATCTTCTGAACGCTTTTGCCAAAAATCATAAAACTGGTCTCTTTAGATTCAGTGCGTCATGCCGAGTCCTGCGATACCAAATTTTCCCATATCGCCATTTTGAGAGTCGGCCATTATGAATATTGTCAAAAAGTGCTATATTTTTGAACGCATTGCCGCATCATTATGAAACTTGGTATGTGTCTTCGACCAAGCCCTGAAGGCACTCAAAAGTTTTGGGGCAGCGCCACCTTGTGGTCAAAAGTTATAACCCAAATCAATAAATATGCTAATAACTTTTGATTACGTTACCTATTGTAAAACAAATGGTCTTAATGTGTTCACTGGATCAAGCCGAGCACAGATAACAAATATGTCCTATTCGGACAAACGTCCTGTTTGCCATGTGTTGTTTTTTTCAAAACCTACTTTTTCGAACTCCTCCCACACCGTTTGTCTAATTTTTACCAAAATTGAATCATAACATCTTCAGACCATGCTGACAAAGAGTTATGAGAATTAAGTTGATTAGTCAAACCGTTTGCGAATACCGTGCAAATGAATTTGACTTAATGCGCTCAAAAATGAAAGTCGGGCTATATCTCTGCAATGCTTTAATATTTTCTAACCAAACTTAGTAATTGTTATGGCAACCATGACTTGAGTCTGCCTGCAGAGTTTGAGGACTTTAGTTGTTTCACACATCAGTTTGGTTACTGCGCTGCCTCTAGGTCGACCGTGATAAACCATTCAATCAAAGTGCTAAAGACCATAGATGGCTTACTGGGCATTTCTGAGACTGCCAAGAGTCTTAGAAAATAGGGAATTACATAACATAACGTATTACATAGGAGCTGGACCATTAGCGATGCTGTTACCTGGGCATTTGAGTAGTCTTGGTTTTGTTAGAACTGCCGATTTAGTTTTTCACAATTTAAGTTGTAAACTGTCTAAACATACTGTATAACGTTTTGCAGCATCAGACCAGCGGTAGTGAGCATCTAAAGACATTTCAATAAGACTTTTTAGACTGAAATCTTACTGAAATGTCTTTAGATGCTTACTGCCATTGGTCTGATGGTGCCAGCCATCAACACATTGAGTCTGCCTGCAGAGTTTGAGGACCTTAGTTGTTTCACACATCAGTTTGGTTACAGCGCTGCCTCTGGATTGACGTGATAAACCATTAAATCAAAGTGCTAAAGACCGTATTGATGATTTTTGGCCATTTAGACTGAAGTCTTACTGAAATATCTTTAGATGCTTACTGCCATTGGTCTGATGCTGCCGCCATCAACACATTGAGTCTGCCTGCAGAGTTTGAGCACTCTAGTTGTTTCACACATCAGTTTGGTTACTGGTCGACCGTGATAAACCATTCAATCAAAGTGCTAAAGACCGTATTGATGATTTTTCAGCCATTTAGACTGAAGTCTTATTGAAATTTCTTTATATGCTTACTGCCGTTGGTCTGATGCTGCCGGCTATGTCGGCATGAGATTGAATGCCGGCCTAGTGCTTGGCCCCGTCATGGCTGCTTGCAGCTATATTTAGGGGCCAAGCACCGAAGGTGCGTAGACCCTATTGTATTCGTTAGATTTCTTATTATTATTATTATTATTATTATTATTATCCTGCAATGTAAGTCTATGGCAGCCCATAGAACCGTATGCTAAAAAGTTGTGAAATTTGGTACACTAATAGTGGACAGTGTGAGCTGTCATCCTAACCAATCTGAAGTGTCTACCTTAATCCCTCTAGCGCCACCAACTGTCCAAAGTCGGACTTATGTTTATGTTAATAACTTTTGAACCGTAAGACCTAGAATTAAAATTCTTTTTCCTCTGATTCCTTAGCTCATGCCGATTCGAGTGCACCCTATGACGTCATTTTCCGCCATGATAGTTTTTCCGCCATTTTGAATTTTCTAAAAACGTACTTTTGCGAACTCCTCCTAGGCCGTAGCCCCGATTTTTATGAAAATTGAACCAGATCTTCTTCAGACTATGCTGACTAAAAGTTATGAGAATAAAGTTGATTCTTCAAACCGTTGTCGAATACCGCGCAAATGAATTCGACTTAGTGCGCACAAAAATAAATGTTGGGGTATATCTCTGCAATGCTTTAACATATTCCAACCAAACTTAGTACGTGTTATGGCAACCATGTTTTGAGGATGCCTGCAGAGTTTTGGCGCAGCGCCTCCTAGTGGTCAGGAGATATAAAAAGTGAATTATTTGCTTATATCTTCTGAACGCTTTTGCCAAAAATCATAAAACTGGTCTCTTTAGATTCAGTGCGTCATGCCGAGTCCTGCGATACCAAATTTTCCCATATCGGCCATTTTGAGAGTCGGCCATTATGAATATTGTCAAAAGTGCTATATTTTTTGAACGCATTGCCGCATCATTATGAAACTTGGTATGTGTCGACCAAGCCCTGAAGGCACTCAAAAGTTTTGGGGCAGCGCCACCTTGTGGTCAAAAGTTATAACCCAAATCAATAAATATGCTAATAACTTTTTATTACGTTACCCTATTGTAAAACAAATGGTCTTAATGTGTTCACTGGATCAAGCCGAGAGCACAGATAACAAATATGTCCTATTCGGACAAACGCGTCCTGTTTGCCATGTTGTTTTTTTTCCAAAAACCTACTTTTTCGAACTCCTCCCACACCGTTTGTCCGATTTTTACCAAAATTGAATCATAACATCTTCAGACCATGCTGACAAAGAGTTATGAGAATTAAGTTGATTAGTCAAACCGTTTGCGAATACCGTGCAAATGAATTTGACTTAATGCGCTCAAAAATGAAAGTCGGGCTATATCTCTGCAATGCTTTAATATTTTCTAACCAAACTTAGTAATTGTTATGGCAACCATGACTTGAGTCTGCCTGCAGAGTTTGAGGACTTTAGTTGTTTCACACATCAGTTTGGTTACTGCGCTGCCTCTAGGTCGACCGTGATAAACCATTCAATCAAAGTGCTAAAGACCATAGATGGCTTACTGGGCATTTCTGAGACTGCCAAGAGTCTTAGAAAATAGGGAATTACATAACATAACGTATTACATAGGAGCTGGACCATTAGCGATGCTGTTACCTGGGCATTTGAGTAGTCTTGGTTTTGTTAGAACTGCCGATTTAGTTTTTCACAATTTAAGTTGTAAACTGTCTAAACATACTGTATAACGCTTTTGAGCATTAAAGCTCATGCCGACATAGTCCGTAGCATCAGACCAACGGTAGTGAGCATCTAAAGACATTTCAATAAGACTTTTAGACTGAAATCTTACTGAAATGTCTTTAGATGCTTACTGCCATTGGTCTGATGGTGCCAGCCATCAACACATTGAGTCTGCCTGCAGAGTTTGAGGACCTTAGTTGTTTCACACATCAGTTTGGTTACAGCGCTGCCTCTGGATTGACGTGATAAACCATTAAATCAAAGTGCTAAAGACCGTATTGATGATTTTTCAGCCATTTAGACTGAAGTCTTACTGAAATGTCTTTAACTGCTTACTGCCATTGGTCTGATGCTGCCAGCCATCAACACATTGAGTCTGCCTGCAGAGTTTGAGCACTCTAGTTGTTTCACACATCAGTTTGGTTACTGGTCGACCGTGATAAACTATTCAATCAAAGTGCTAAAGACGTATTGATGATTTTTCAGCCATTTAGACTGAAGTCTTATTGAAATGTCTTTATATGCTTACTGCCGTTGGTCTGATGCTGCCGCTATGTCGGCATGAGATTGAATGCCGCCTAGTGCTTGGCCCGTCATTGCTGCTTGCAGCTATATTTATTAGGGGCCAAGCAAAATGCGTAGACCCTATTGTATTCGTTAGATTTCTTATTATTATTATTATTATTATTATTATCCTGCAATGTAAGTCTATGGCAGCCCATAGAACCGTATGCTAAAAAGTTGTGAAATTTGGTACACTAATAGTGGACAGTGTGAGCTGTCATCCTAACCAATCTGAAGTGTCTACCTTAATCCCTCTAGCGCCACCAACTGTCCAAAGTCGGACTTATGTTTATGTTAATAACTTTTGAACCGTAAGACCTAGAATTAAAATTCTTTTTCCTCTGATTCCTTAGCTCATGCCGATTCGAGTGCACCCTATGACGTCATTTTCCGCCATGATAGTTTTTCCGCCATTTTGAATTTTCTAAAAACGTACTTTTGCGAACTCCTCCTAGGCCGTAGCCCCGATTTTTATGAAAATTGAACCAGATCTTCTTCAGACTATGCTGACTAAAAGTTATGAGAATAAAGTTGATTCTTCAAACCGTTGTCGAATACCGCGCAAATGAATTCGACTTAGTGCGCACAAAAATAAATGTTGGGGTATATCTCTGCAATGCTTTAACATATTCCAACCAAACTTAGTACGTGTTATGGCAACCATGTTTTGAGGATGCCTGCAGAGTTTTGGCGCAGCGCCTCCTAGTGGTCAGGAGATATAAAAAGTGAATTATTTGCTTATATCTTCTGAACGCTTTTGCCAAAAATCATAAAACTGGTCTCTTTAGATTCAGTGCGTCATGCCGAGTCCTGCGATACCAAATTTTCCCATATCGGCCATTTTGAGAGTCGGCCATTATGAATATTGTCAAAAGTGCTATATTTTTGAACGCATTGCCGCATCATTATGAAACTTGGTATGTGTCTTCGACCAAGCCCTGAAGGCACTCAAAAGTTTTGGGGCAGCGCCACATCTTGTGGTCAAAAGTTATAACCCAAATCAATAAATATGCTAATAACTTTTGATTACGTTACCTATTGTAAAACAAATGGTCTTAATGTGTTCACTGGATCAAGCCGAGAGCACAGATAACAAATATGTCCTATTCGGACAAACGCGTCCTGTTTGCCATGTTGTTTTTTCCAAAAACCTACTTTTTCGAACTCCTCCCACACCGTTTGTCCGATTTTTACTAAAATTGAATCATAACATCTTCAGACCATGCTGACAAAGAGTTATGAGAATTAAGTTGATTAGTCAAACCGTTTGCGAATACCGTGCAAATGAATTTGACTTAATGCGCTCAAAAATGAAAGTCGGGCTATATCTCTGCAATGCTTTAATATTTTCTAACCAAACTTAGTAATTGTTATGGCAACCATGACTTGAGTCTGCCTGCAGAGTTTGAGGACTTTAGTTGTTTCACACATCAGTTTGGTTACTGCGCTGCCTCTAGGTCGACCGTGATAAACCATTCAATCAAAGTGCTAAAGACCATAGATGGCTTACTGGGCATTTCTGAGACTGCCAAGAGTCTTAGAAAATAGGGAATTACATAACATAACGTATTACATAGGAGCTGGACCATTAGCGATGCTGTTACCTGGGCATTTGAGTAGTCTTGGTTTTGTTAGAACTGCCGATTTAGTTTTTCACAATTTAAGTTGTAAACTGTCTAAACATACTGTATAACGCTTTTGAGCATTAAAGCTCATGACATAGTTAGTCGGCAGCATCAGACGGCAGTGAGCATCTAAAGACATTTCAATAAGACTTTTTAGACTGAAATCTTACTGAAATGTCTTTAGATGCTTACTGCCATTGGTCTGATGGTGCCAGCCATCAACACATTGAGTCTGCCTGCAGAGTTTGAGGACCTTAGTTGTTTCACACATCAGTTTGGTTACAGCGCTGCCTCTGGATTGGACGTGATAAACCATTAAATCAAAGTGCTAAAGACCGTATTGATGATTTTTGGCCATTTAGACTGAAGTCTTACTGAAATATCTTTAGATGCTTACTGCCATTGGTCTGATGCTGCCGCCATCAACACATTGAGTCTGCCTGCAGAGTTTGAGCACTCTAGTTGTTTCACACATCAGTTTGGTTACTGGTCGACGTGATAAACCATTCAATCAAAGTGCTAAAGACCGTATTGATGATTTTTCAGCCATTTAGACTGAAGTCTTATTGAAATTTCTTTATATGCTTACTGCCGTTGGTCTGATGCTGCCGGCTATGTCGGCATGAGATTGAATGCCGGCCTAGTGCTTGGCCCCGTCATGGCTGCTTGCAGCTATATTTATTATTATTATTATCCTGCAATGTAAGTCTATGGCAGCCCATAGAACCGTATGCTAAAAAGTTGTGAAATTTGGTACACTAATAGTGGACAGTGTCAGCTGTCATCCTAACCAATCTGAAGTGTCTACCTTAATCCCTCTAGCGCCACCAACTGTCCAAAGTTGGACTTATGTTTATTCTAATAACTTTTGAACCGTAAGGCCTAGAATTAAAATTCTTTTTTCCTCTGATTCCTTAGCTCATGACGATTCGATTGCACCCTATGACGTCATTTTCCGCCATGATAGTTTTTCCGCCATTTTGAATTTTCTAAAAAACGTACTTTTGCGAACTCCTCCTAGGCCGTAGCCCTGATTTTCACGAAAATTGAACCAGATCATCTTCAGACTATGCTGACTAAAAGTTATGAGAATAAAGTTGATTCTTCAAACCGTTGTCAAATACCGCGCAAATAAATTCGACTTAGTGCGCACAAAATTAAATGTCGGGGTATATCTCTGCAATGCTTTAACATATTCCAACCAAACTTAGTACGTGTTATGGCAACCATGATTTGAGGATGCCTGCAGAGTTTTGGCGCAGCGCCTCCTAGTGGTCAGGAGATATAAAAAAGTGAATTATTTGCTTATATCTTCTAAACGCTTTTGCCAAAAATCATAAAACTGGTCTCTTTAGATTCAGTGCTTCATGCCGAGTCCTGCAATACCAAATTTTCCCATATCGGCCATTTTGAGAGTCGGCCATTATGAATATTGTCAAAAGTGCTATATTTTTGAACGCATTGCCGCATCATTATTAAACTTGGTATGTGTCTTCGCATCAAGCCCTGAAGGTACTCAAAAGGTTTTGGAGCAGCGCCACCTTGTGGTCAAAAGTTATAACCACATTCACAAATATGCTAATAACTTTTGATTCCGTTAACCTATTGTAAAACAAATGGTCTTATTGTGTTCACTGGATCAAGCCGAGAGCACAGATAACAAATATGTCCTATTCGCCAAACTTCCTGTTTGCCATGTTGTCTTTCTTTAAAAACCTACTTTTTCGAACTCCTCCCACACCGTTTGTCCAATTTTTACCAAAATTGAATCATAACATCTTCAGACCATGCTGACAAAGAGTTATGAGAATTAAGTTGATTTGTCAAACCGTTTGCGAATACCGTACAAATGAATTTGACTTAATGCGCTCAAAAATTAAAGTCAGGCTATATCTCTGCAATGCTTTAATATATTATAACCAAACTTAGTACGTGTTATGGCAACCATGACTCGAGTCTGCCTGCAGAGTTTGAGCACTCTAGTTGTTTCACACATCAGTTTGGTTACTGGTCAACCGTGATAAACCATTCAATCAAAGTGATAAAGACCGTATTGATGATTTTTCAGCCATTTAGACTGAAGTCTTATTGAAATGTCTTTAACTGCTTACTGCCATTGGTCTGATGCTGCCAGCCATCAACACATTGAGGCTGCCTGCAGAGTTTGAGCACTCTAGTTGTTTCACACATCAGTTTGGTTACTGGTCGACCGTGATAAACCATTCAATCAAAGTGCTAAAGACCATATTGATGATTTTTGAGCCATTTAGACTGAAGTCTTATTGAAATGTCTTTAACTGCTTACTGCCATTGGTCTGATGCTGCCCAGGTCGGCATGAGATTGAATGCCGCTTGTGCTTGGCCCGTCATTGCTGCTTGCAGCTATATTTATTATTATTATTATTATCCTGCAATGTAAGTCTATGGCAGCCCATAGAACCGTATGCTAAAAAGTTGTGAAATTTGGTACACTAATAGTGGACAGTGTGAGCTGTCATCCTAACCAATCTGAAGTGTCTACCTTAATCCCTCTAGCGCCACCAACTGTCCAAAGTCGGACTTATGTTTATGTTAATAACTTTTGAACCGTAAGACCTAGAATTAAAATTCTTTTTCCTCTGATTCCTTAGCTCATGCCGATTCGAGTGCACCCTATGACGTCATTTTCCGCCATGATAGTTTTTCCGCCATTTTGAATTTTCTAAAAACGTACTTTTGCGAACTCCTCCTAGGCCGTAGCCGATTTTTATGAAAATTGAACCAGATCTTCTTCAGACTATGCTGACTAAAAGTTATGAGAATAAAGTTGATTCTTCAAACCGTTGTCGAATACCGCGCAAATGAATTCGACTTAGTGCGCACAAAAATAAATGTTGGGGTATATCTCTGCAATGCTTTAACATATTCCAACCAAACTTAGTACGTGTTATGGCAACCATGTTTTGAGGATGCCTGCAGAGTTTTGGCGCAGCGCCTCCTAGTGGTCAGGAGATATAAAAAGTGAATTATTTGCTTATATCTTCTGAACGCTTTTGCCAAAAATCATAAAACTGGTCTCTTTAGATTCAGTGCGTCATGCCGAGTCCTGCGATACCAAATTTTCCCATATCGGCCATTTTGAGAGTCGGCCATTATGAATATTGTCAAAAGTGCTATATTTTTTGAACGCATTGCCGCATCATTATGAAACTTGGTATGTGTCTTCGGGACCAAGCCCTGAAGGCACTCAAAAAGTTTTGGGGCAGCGCCACCTTGTGGTCAAAAGTTATAACCCAAATCAATAAATATGCTAATAACTTTTATTACGTTACCCTATTGTAAAACAAATGGTCTTAATGTGTTCACTGGATGCCGAGAGCACAGATAACAAATATGTCCTATTCGGACAAACGTCCTGTTTGCCATGTTGTTTTTTTCCGAAAACCTACTTTTTCGAACTCCTCCCACACCGTTTGTCCGATTTTTACCAAAATTGAATCATAACATCTTCAGACCATGCTGACAAAGAGTTATGAGAATTAAGTTGATTAGTCAAACCGTTTGCGAATACCGTGCAAATGAATTTGACTTAATGCGCTCAAAAATGAAAGTCGGGCTATATCTCTGCAATGCTTTAATATTTTCTAACCAAACTTAGTAATTGTTATGGCAACCATGACTTGAGTCTGCCTGCAGAGTTTGAGGACTTTAGTTGTTTCACACATCAGTTTGGTTACTGCGCTGCCTCTAGGTCGACCGTGATAAACCATTCAATCAAAGTGCTAAAGACCATAGATGGCTTACTGGGCATTTCTGAGACTGCCAAGAGTCTTAGAAAATAGGGAATTACATAACATAACGTATTACATAGGAGCTGGACCATTAGCGATGCTGTTACCTGGGCATTTGAGTAGTCTTGGTTTTGTTAGAACTGCCGATTTAGTTTTTCACAATTTAAGTTGTAAACTGTCTAAACATACTGTATAACGTTTTGAGCATTAAAGCTCATGCCGACATAGCCGGCAGCATCAGACCAACGGCAGTGAGCATCTAAAGACATTTCAATAAGACTTTTTAGACTGAAATCTTACTGAAATGTCTTTAGATGCTTACTGCCATTGATCTGATGGTGCCAGCCATCAACACATTGAGTCTGCCTGCAGAGTTTGAGGACCTTAGTTGTTTCACACATCAGTTTGGTTACAGCGCTGCCTCTGGATTGACGTGATAAACCATTAAATCAAAGTGCTAAAGACCGTATTGATGATTTTTGGCCATTTAGACTGAAGTCTTACTGAAATATCTTTAGATGCTTACTGCCATTGGTCTGATGCTGCCGCCATCAACACATTGAGTCTGCCTGCAGAGTTTGAGCACTCTAGTTGTTTCACACATCAGTTTGGTTACTGGTCATCGTGATAAACCATTCAATCAAAGTGCTAAAGACCGTATTGATGATTTTTCAGCCATTTAGACTGAAGTCTTATTGAAATTTCTTTATATGCTTACTGCCGTTGGTCTGATGCTGCCGCTATGTCGGCATGAGATTGAATGCCGGCCTAGTGCTTGGCCCGTCATGGCTGCTTGCAGTTATATTTAGGGGCCAAGCACAAGGTGCGTGAGACCCTATTGTATTCAAGTTAGATTTCTTATTATTATTATTATTATTATTATTATTATCCTGCAATGTAAGTCTATGGCAGCCCATAGAACCGTATGCTAAAAAGTTGTGAAATTTGGTACACTAATAGTGGACAGTGTGAGCTGTCATCCTAACCAATCTGAAGTGTCTACCTTAATCCCTCTAGCGCCACCAACTGTCCAAAGTCGGACTTATGTTTATGTTAATAACTTTTGAACCGTAAGACCTAGAATTAAAATTCTTTTTCCTCTGATTCCTTAGCTCATGCCGATTCGAGTGCACCCTATGACGTCATTTTCCGCCATGATAGTTTTTCCGCCATTTTGAATTTTCTAAAAACGTACTTTTGCGAACTCCTCCCAGGCCGTAGCCCCGATTTTTATGAAAATTGAACCAGATCTTCTTCAGACTATGCTGACTAAAAGTTATGAGAATAAAGTTGATTCTTCAAACCGTTGTCGAATACCGCGCAAATGAATTCGACTTAGTGCGCACAAAAATAAATGTTGGGGTATATCTCTGCAATGCTTTAACATATTCCAACCAAACTTAGTACGTGTTATGGCAACCATGTTTTGAGGATGCCTGCAGAGTTTTGGCGCAGCGCCTCCTAGTGGTCAGGAGATATAAAAAGTGAATTATTTGCTTATATCTTCTGAACGCTTTTGCCAAAAATCATAAAACTGGTCTCTTTAGATTCAGTGCGTCATGCCGAGTCCTGCGATACCAAATTTTCCCATATCGCCATTTTGAGAGTCGCCATTATGAATATTGTCAAAAGTGCTATATTTTTTGAACGCATTGCCGCATCATTATGAAACTTGGTATGTGTCTCGACCAAGCCCTGAAGGCACTCAAAAGTTTTGGGGCAGCGCCACCTTGTGGTCAAAAGTTATAACCCAAATCAATAAATATGCTAATAACTTTTATTACGTTAACCTATTGTAAAACAAATGGTCTTAATGTGTTCACTGGATCAAGCCGAGAGCACAGATAACAAATATGTCCTATTCGGACAAACGTCCTGTTTGCCATGTTGTTTTTTTCAAAACCTACTTTTTCGAACTCCTCCCACACCGCTTTGTCCGATTTTTACCAAAATTGAATCATAACATCTTCAGACCATGCTGACAAAGAGTTATGAGAATTAAGTTGATTAGTCAAACCGTTTGCGAATACCATGCAAATGAATTTGACTTAATGCGCTCAAAAATGAAAGTCGGGCTATATCTCTGCAATGCTTTAATATTTTCTAACCAAACTTAGTAATTGTTATGGCAACCATGACTTGAGTCTGCCTGCAGAGTTTGAGGACTTTAGTTGTTTCACACATCAGTTTGGTTACTGCGCTGCCTCTAGGTCGACCGTGATAAACCATTCAATCAAAGTGCTAAAGACCATAGATGGCTTACTGGGCATTTCTGAGACTGCCAAGAGTCTTAGAAAATAGGGAATTACATAACATAACGTATTACATAGGAGCTGGACCATTAGCGATGCTGTTACCTGGGCATTTGAGTAGTCTTGGTTTTGTTAGAACTGCCGATTTAGTTTTTCACAATTTAAGTTGTAAACTGTCTAAACATACTGTATAACGTTTTGAGCATTAAAGCTCATGCCGACATAACCGGCAGCATCAGACCAACGGCAGTGAGCATCTAAAGACATTTCAATAAGACTTTTTAGACTGAAATCTTACTGAAATGTCTTTAGATGCTTACTGCCATTGGTCTGATGGTGCCAGCCATCAACACATTGAGTCTGCCTGCAGAGTTTGAGGACCTTAGTTGTTTCACACATCAGTTTGGTTACAGCGCTGCCTCTGGATTGACGTGATAAACCATTAAATCAAAGTGCTAAAGACCGTATTGATGATTTTTGGCCATTTAGACTGAAGTCTTACTGAAATATCTTTAGATTCTTACTGCCATTGGTCTGATGCTGCCGCCATCAACACATTGAGTCTGCCTGCAGAGTTTGAGCACTCTAGTTGTTTCACACATCAGTTTGGTTACTGGTCGATCGTGATAAACCATTCAATCAAAGTGCTAAAGACCGTATTGATGATTTTTCAGCCATTTAGACTGAAGTCTTATTGAAATTTCTTTATATGCTTACTGCCGTTGGTCTGATGCTGCCGGCTATGTCGGCATGAGATTGAATGCCGGCCTAGTGCTTGGCCCCGTCATGGCTGCTTGCAGCTATATTTATTATTATTATCCTGCAATGTAAGTCTATGGCAGCCCATAGAACCGTATGCTAAAAAGTTGTGAAATTTGGTACACTAATAGTGGACAGTGTGAGCTGTCATCCTAACCAATCTGAAGTGTCTACCTTAATCCCTCTAGCGCCACCAACTGTCCAAAGTTGGACTTATGTTTATGCTAATAACTTTTGAACCGTAAGGCCTAGAATTAAAATTCTTTTTTCCTCTGATTCCTTAGCTCAAGCCGATTCGATTGCACCTCTGACGTCATTTTCCGCCATGATAGTTTTTCCGCCATTTTGAATTTTCTAAAAACGTACTTTTGCGAACTCCTCCTAGGCCGTAGCCCGATTTTCACGAAAATTGAACCAGATCATCTTCAGACTATGCTGACTAAAAGTTATGAGAATAAAGTTGATTCTTCAAACCGTTGTCAAATACCGCGCAAATAAATTCGACTTAGTGCGCACAAAATTAAATGTCGGGTATATCTCTGCAATGCTTTAACATATTCCAACCAAACTTAGTACGTGTTATGGCAACCATGATTTGAGGATGCCTGCAGAGTTTTGGTGCAGCGCCTCCTACTGGTCAGGAGATATAAAAAGTGAATTATTTGCTTATATCTTCTGAACGCTTTTGCCAAAAATCATAAAACTGGTCTCTTTAGATTCAGTGCGTCATGCCGAGTCCTGCAATACCAAATTTTCCCATATCGCCATTTTGAGAGTCGGCCATTATGAATATTGTCAAAAGTGCTATATTTTTTGAACGCATTGCCGCATCATTATGAAACTTGGTATGTGTCTTCGCATCAAGCCCTGAAGGTACTCAAAAGGTTTTGGAGCAGCGCCACCTTGTGGTCAAAAGGTATAACCACATTCACAAATATGCTAATAACTTTTGATTCCGTTAACCTATTGTAAAACAAATGGTCTTAATTGTGTTCACTGGATCAAGCCGAGCACAGATAACAAATATGTCCTATTCGCCAAACTTCCTGTTTGCCATGTTGTCTTTCTTTAAAAACCTACTTTTTCGAACTCCTCCCACACCGTTTGTCCAATTTTTACAAAATTGAATCATAACATCTTCAGACCATGCTGACAAAGAGTTATGAGAATTAAGTTGATTCGTCAAACCGTTTCGAATACTGCGCAAATGAAATCAACTTAGTGCGCACAAAAATAAAAGTCGGGCTATATCTCTGCAATGCTTTAATATATTCTAACCAAACTTAGTACGTGTTATGTCAACCATGACTTGAGTCTGCCTGCAGAGTTTGAGGACCTTAGTTTTTCACACATCAGTTTGGTTACTGCGCTGCCTCTAGGTCGACCGTGATAAACCATTCAATCAAAGTGCTAAAGACCATATTGATGATTTTTCAGCCATTTAGACTGAAGTCTTATTGAAATGTCTTTAACTGCTTACTGCCATTGGTCTGATGCTGCCGGCCATCAACACATTGAGTCTGCCTGCAGAGTTTGAGCACTCTAGTTGTTTCACACATCAGTTTGGTTACTGCGCTGCCTCTGGGTCGAACATGATAAACCATTCAATCAAAGTGCTAAAGACCGTATTGATGATTTTTCAGCCATTTAGACTGAAGTCTTATTGAAATGTCTTTAACTGCTTACTGCCGTTGGTCTGATGCTGCCGGCCCTCAACACATCAGTTTGGTTACTGCGCTGCCTCTGGATCGGACGTGATAAACCATTCAATCAAAGTGCTAAAGACCATATTGATGATTTTTCAGCCATTTAGACTGAAGTCTTATTGAAATGTCTTTAACTGCTTACTGCCATTGGTCTGATGCTGCCAGCCATCAACACATTGAGTCTGCCTGCAGAGTTTGAGCACTCTAGTTGTTTCACACATCAGTTTGGTTACTGGTCGACCGTGATAAACCATTCAATCAAAGTGCTAAAGACCGTATTCATGATTTTTCAGCCATTTAGACTGAAGTCTTATTGAAATGTCTTTATATGCTTACTGCCGTTGGTCTGATGCTGCCGCCATGTCGGCATGAGGTTTAATGCCGCCTAGTGCTTGGCCCCGTAATGGCTGCTTGCAGCTATATTTAGGCTAAGCACCAAGGTGCGTAGCCCCTATTGTATTCGTTAGATTTCTTATTATTAGGGGCCAAGCACCGAAGGTGCGTAGCCCCTATTGTATTCGTTAGATTTCTTATTAGGGGCCAAGCACCGAAGGTGCGTAGACCCTATTGAATCCGTTAGATTTCTTCTTCTTATTATTCCGCATGGGAGTCTATGGTAGGCCATAGAACCGTATGGTAAAAAGTTGTGAAATTTGGTACAGTAATAGTGGACAGTGTGAGCTGTCATCCTAACCAATCTGAAGTGTCTACCTTAATCCCTCTAGCGCCACCAACTGTCCAAAGTCGGACTTATGTTTATTTTAATAACTTTTGAACCGTAAGGCGTAGAATTAAAATTCTTTTTTCCTCTGATTCCTTAGCTCATGACGATTCGATTGCACCCTATGACGTCATTTTCCGCCATGATAGTTTTTCCGCCATTTTGAATTTTCTAAAAATGTACTTTTGCGAACTCCTCCTAGGCCGTTTGTCCGATTATCACGAAAATTGAACCAGATCATCTTCAGACTATGCTGACAAAAAGTTATTAAAAGAAAGTTGATTCATTTAACCGTTTTCGAATACCGCGCAAATAAAATTGACTTAATGCGCATAAAAATGAAAGTCAGGCTATATCTCTGCAATGCTTTAACATAATCTCACCAAACTTAGTACATGTTATTGCAACAAAGATTTGAGGATGCCTGCAGAGTTTTGGCGCAGCGCCTCCTAGTGGTCAGGAGATATGAAAAAGTGAATTATTTGCTTATATCTTCTGAACGCTTTTGCCAAAAATCATAAAACTGGTCTCTTTAGATTCAGTGCGTCATGCCGAGTCCTGCGATACCAAATTTTCCCATATCGCCATTTTGAGCGTCGCCATTATGAATATTGTCAAAAGTGCTATATTTTTTGAACGCATTGCCGCATCATTATGAAACTTGGTATGTGTCTTGGGACCAAGCCCTGAAGGTACTCAAAAAGTTTTGGGGCAGCGCCACCTTGTGGTCAAAAGTTATACCCCCAATCAATAAATATGCTAATAACTTTTATTACGTTAACCTATTGTAAAACAAATGGTCTTAATGTGTTCACTGGATCAAGTCGAGAGCACAGATTCCAAATATGTCCTATTCGGACAAAGGTCCTGTTTGCCATGTTGTTTTTTCCAAAACCTACTTTTTCAAACTCCTCCACACCGTTTGTCCGATTTTCACCAAAATTGAACCAGATCTTCTTCAGACTATGATGACAAAAAGTTATTAAAAGAAAGTTGATTCGTCAAACCGTTTTCGAATACTGCGCAAATGAAATCAACTTAGTGCGCACAAAAATAAAAGTCAGGCTATATCTCTGCAATGCTTTAATATTTTCTAACCAAACTTAGTACGTGTTATGTCAACCATGACTTGAGTCTGCCTGCTGAGTTTGAGGACCTTAGTTGTTTGACACATCAGTTTGGTTACAGCGCTGCCTCTAGGTCGACCGTGATAAACCATTCAATCAAAGTGCTAAAGACCATATTGATGATTTTTCAGCCATTTAGACTGAAGTCTTATTGAAATGTCTTTAACTGCTTACTGCCATTGGTCTGATGCTGCCAGCCATCAACACATTGAATCTGCCTGCAGAGTTTGAGCACTCTAGTTGTTTCACACATCAGTTTGGTTACTGCGCTGCCGTTGGTCTGATGCTGCCGGCTATGTCGGCATGAGATTGAATGCCGGCCTAGTGCTTGGCCCGTCATGGCTGCTTGCAGCTATATTTAGGGGCCAAGCACCGAAGGTGCGTAGACCCTATTGAATCCGTTAGATTTCTTCTTCTTATTATTCCGCATGGGAGTCTATGGTAGGCCATAGAACCGTATGGTAAAAAGTTGTGAAATTTGGTACACTAATAGTGGACAGTGTGAGCTGTCATCCTAACCAATCTGAAGTGTCTACCTTAATCCCTCTAGCGCCACCAACTGTCCAAAGTCGGACTTATGTTTATTTTAATAACTTTTGAACCGTAAGGCCTAGAATTAAAATTCTTTTTTCCTCTGATTCCTTAGCTCATGACGATTCGATTGCACCCTATGACGTCATTTTCCGCCATGATAGTTTTTCCGCCATTTTGAATTTTCTAAAAATGTACTTTTGCGAACTCCTCCTAGGCCGTTTGTCCGATTTTCACGAAAATTGAACCAGATCATCTTCAGACTATGCTGACAAAAAGTTATTAAAAGAAAGTTGATTGTCAAACCGTTTTCGAATACCGCGCAAATAAAATTGACTTAATGCGCATAAAAATGAAAGTCAGGCTATATCTCTGCAATGCTTTAACATATTTTCTCACCAAACTTAGTACATGTTATTGCAACCATGATTTGAGGATGCCTGCAGAGTTTTGGCGCAGCGCCTCCTAGTGGTCAGGAGATATGAAAAAGTGAATTATTTGCTTATATCTTCTGAACGCTTTTGCCAAAAATCATAAAACTGGTCTCTTTAGATTCAGTGCGTCATGCGAGTCCTGCGATACCAAATTTTCCCATATCGGCCATTTTGAGCGTCGGCCATTATGAATATTGTTAAAAAGTGCTATATTTTTGAACGCATTGCTGCATCATTACAAAACTTGGTATGCGTCTTGGGACCAAGCCCTGAAGGTACTCAAAAGTTTTGGGGCAGCGCCACCTTGTGGTCAAAAGTTATAACCCAAATCAATAAATATGCTAATAACTTTTATTACGTTAACCTATTGTAAAACAAATGGTCTTAATGTGTTCACTGGATCAAGCCGAGAGCACAGATAACAAATATGTCCTATTCGGACAAACGTCCTGTTTGCCATGTTGTTTTTCTCCAAAATCCTACTTTTTCGAACTCCTCCCACACCGTTTGTCGATTTTCACCAAAATTGAACCAGATCTTCTTCAGACTATGATGACAAAAAGTTATTAAAAGAAAGTTGATTCACAAACCGTTGTCGAATACTGCGCAAATGAAATCAACTTAGTGCGCACAAAAATAAAAGTCAAGCTATATCTCTGCAATGCTTTAATATTTTCTAACCAAACTTAGTACGTGTTATGTCAACCATGACTTGAGTCTGCCTGCAGAGTTTGAGCACTCTAGTTGTTTCACACATCAGTTTGGTTACTGCGCTGCCTCTGGATTGGACGTGATAAACCATTCAATCAAAGTGCTAAAGACCGTATTGATGATTTTTCAGCCATTTAGACTGAAGTCTTATTGAAATGTCTTTAACTGCTTACTGCCGTTGGTCTGATGCTGCCGGCCCTCAACACATCAGTTTGGTTACTGCGCTGCCTCTGGATCGAACGTGATAAACCATTCAATCAAAGTGCTAAAGACCGTATTGATGATTTTTTGGCCATTTAGACTGAAGTCTTATTGAAATGTCTTTAACTGCTTACTGCCATTGGTCTGATGCTGCCAGCCATCAACACATTGAATCTGCCTGCAGAGTTTGAGCACTCTAGTTGTTTCACACATCAGTTTGGTTACTGCGCTGCCGTTGGTCTGATGCTGCCGGCTATGTCGGCATGAGATTGAATGCCGGCCTAGTGCTTGGCCCCGTCATGGCTGCTTGCAGCTATATTTAGGGGCCAAGCACCGAAGGTGCGTAGACCCTATTGAATCCGTTAGATTTCTTCTTCTTATTATTCCGCATGGGAGTCTATGGTAGGCCATAGAACCGTATGCTAAAAAGTTGTGAAAATTGGTACACTCATAGTGGACAGTGTCAGCTGTCATCCTAACAAATTTGAAGTGTCTACCTTAATCCCTCTAGCGCCACCAACTGTCCAAAGTTGGACTTATGTTTATGTTAATAACTTTTGAACCGTAAGGCCTAGAATTAAAATTCTTTTTTCCTCTGATTCCTTCGCTCATGACGATTCGATTGCACCCTATGACGTCATTTTCCGCCATGATAGTTTTTCCGCCATTTTGAATTTTCTAAAAAATGTACTTTTGCGAACTCCTCCTAGGCCGTTTGTCCGATTATCACGAAAATTGAACCAGATCATCTTCAGACTATGCTGACAAAAAGTTATGAAAAGAAAGTTGATTCGTCAAACCGTTTTCGAAAACCGCGCAAATAAAATTGACTTAATGCGCACAAAAATGAAAGTCGGGCCATATCTCTGCAATGCTTTAACATATTCTAACCAAACTTAGTACATGTTATTGCAACTAAGATTTGAGGATGCCTGCAGAGTTTTGGCGCAGCGCCTCCTAGTGGTCAGGAGATATGAAAAAGTGAATTATTTGCTTATATCTTCTGAACGCTTTTGCCAAAAATCATAAAACTGGTCTCTTTAGATTCAGTGCGTCATGCCGAGTCCTGCGATACCAAATTTTCCCATATCGCCATTTTGAGCGGCCATTATGAATATTGTCAAAAAGTGCTATATTTTTTGAACGCATTGCCGCATCATTACAAAACTTGGTATGCGTCTTTGGGACCAAGCCCTGAAGGTACTCAAAAAGTTTTGGGGCAGCGCCACCTTGTGGTCAAAAGTTATAACCCAAATCAATAAATATGCTAATAACTTTTTATTATGTTAACCTATTGTAAAACAAATGGTCTTAATGTGTTCACTGGATCAAGCCGAGCACAGATACCAAATATGTCCTATTCGGACAAACGTCCTGTTTGCCATGTTGTCTTTCTTTAAAAACCTACTTTTTCGAACTCCTCCCACACCGTTTGTCCGATTTTTACCAAAATTGAACCAGATCTTCTTCAGACTATGGTGACAAAAGTTATTAAAAGAAAGTTGATTCGTCAAACCGTTGTCAAATACTGCGCAAATGAAATCAACTTAGTGAGCACAAAAATAAAAGTCGGGCTATATCTCTGCAATGCTTTAATATATTCTAACCAAACTTAGTAATTGTTATGGCAACCATAACTTGAGTCTGCCTGCAGAGTTTGAGGACCTTAGTTGTTTCACACATCAGTTTGGTTACAGCGCTGCCTCTGGATTGGACGTGATAAACCATTCAATCAAAGTGCTAAAGACCGTATTGATGATTTTTTGGCCATTTAGACTGAAGTCTTACTGAAATGTCTTTAGATACTTACTGCCATTGGTCTGATGCTGCCAGCCATCAACACATTGAGTCTGCCTGCAGAGTTTGAGCACTCTAGTTGTTTCACACATCAGTTTGGTTACTGGTCGACCGTGATAAACCATTCAATCAAAGTGCTAAAGACCGTATTGATGATTTTTCGGCCATTTAGACTAAAGTCTTATTGAAATGTCTTTATATGCTTACTGCCGTTGGTCTGATGCTGCCGCCATGTCGGCATGAGGTTTAATGCGGCCTTGTGCTTGGCCCCGTCATTGCTGCTTGCAGCTATATTTAGGGGCCAAGCACCAAGGTGCGAGACCCTATTGAATCCGTTAGATTTCTTCTTATTATTATTCCGCATGGGAGTCTATGGTAGGCCATAGAACCGTATGGTAAAAGTTGTGAAATTTGGTACAGTAATAGTGGACAGTGTGAGCTGTCATCCTAACCAATCTGAAGTGTCTACCTTAATCCTCTAGCGCCACCAACTGTCCAAAGTCGGACTTATGTTTATTTTAATAACTTTTGAACCGTAAGGCGTAGAATTAAAATTCTTTTTCCTCTGATTCCTTAGCTCATGACGATTCGATTGCACCCTATGACGTCATTTTCCGCCATGATAGTTTTTCCGCCATTTTGAATTTTCTAAAAATGTACTTTTGAACTCCTCCTAGGCCGTTTGTCCGATTATCACGAAAATTGAACCAGATCATCTTCCGGCTATGCTGACAAAAAGTTATTAAAAGAAAGTTGATTCATTTAACCGTTTTTGAATACCGCGCAAATAAAATTGACATAATGCGCATAAAAATGAAAGTCAGGCTATATCTCTGCAATGCTTTAACATAATCTCTCCAAACTTAGTACATGTTATTGCAACAAAGATTTGAGGATGCCTGCAGAGTTTTGGCGCAGCGCCTCCTAGTGGTCAGGAGATATGAAAAAGTGAATTATTTGCTTATATCTTCTGAACGCTTTTGCCAAAAATCATAAAACTGGTCTCTTTAGATTCAGTGCGTCATGCCGAGTCCTGCGATACCAAATTTTCCCATATCGGCCATTTTGAGCGTCGGCCATTATGAATATTGTCAAAAGTGCTATATTTTTGAACGCATTGCTGCATCATTACAAAACTTGGTATGCGTCTTCGACCAAGCCCTGAAGGTACTCAAAAGTTTT
>JALDNG010003230.1:0-29085 GCA_024349245.1 Neodontobutis hainanensis | reverse complement strand
TGTCACATTTTTGTATGTCTGGACCACTAGGGGCGCTGACCCAAAACTCTGCAGGCAGCCTCGAGTCCTGGTTGACATAACAGGTACTAAGTTTGGTTAGAATATGTTAAAGCATTGCAGAGATATAGCCTGACTTTGATTTTAGGCGCATTAGGTCAAATTCATTTGCACGGTATTCAAAAACGGTTTGACTAATCAACTTTCTTTATATAACTTTTTGTCAGCATGGTCTGAAGATGTTATGATTCAATTTTGGTCAAAATTGGACAAACGGTGTGGGAGGAGTTCGAAAAAGTAGGTTTTTAAAGATAGACAACATAGCAAACGGGAAGTTTGGCGAATAGGACATATTTGTTATCTGTGCTCTCGGCTTGATCCAGTGAAGACATTAAGACCATTTGATTTACAATAGGTTAAGAAAATCAAAAGTTATTAGCATATTTGTCAATTTGGTTATAACTTTTGACCACAAGGTGGCGCTGCCCCAAAACTTTTTGAGTACCTTCAGGGCTTGATGCCGAAGACGCATACCAAGTTTTGTAATGATGCGCAATGCGTTCAAAAATATACCACTTTTTGACAAAATTCAAGATGGCCGACTTCCAAAATAGTTGATATGGGCAAATTGGCTATGCTACGACTCGGCATGATGCCACGCATCTAAAGAGACCAAGTTTGTGATTTTTGGCTAAAGCATTCTGAAGTAATAATAAAAAAATGTCATATTTTTATATCTCTAGACCACTAGGTGGCGCTGTGCCAAAACTCTGCACACATCCTCAAGTCATGGTTGCCATAACACCTACTAAGTTTGGTTAGAAAATATTAAAGCATTGCAGAGATATAGCCTGACTTTTATTTTTGTGCGCACTAAGTCAATTTCATTTGCGGTATTCGACAACGGTTTAACAAATCAACTTTCTTTATATAACTTTTTGTCAGCATAGTCTGGAGATGATGTGGTTCAATTTTCATGAAAATTGGCGCCACGGCCTAGGAGGAGTTCGCAAAAGTACGTTTTTTAGAAAATCCAAAATGGCGGAAAAACTATCATGGCGGAAAATGACGTCATAGGGTGCAATCAAATCGGCTTGAGCTAAGGAATCAGAGGAAAAAAGAATTTTAATTCTAGGCCTTACGGTTCAAAAGTTATTAGCATAAACATAAGTCCAACTTTGAACAGTTGGTGGCGCTAGAGATATTAAGTTAGACACTTCAAATTTGCTAGGATCAATGATTGGACTGTCCTTAATGAGTGTGCCAACTTTCATCATTTTCCATAACGCTTCTATGGCCTGCCATAGACTTCCATGGCGGAAGAAGAAGAATAATAAATATAGCTGCAAGCAGCAATGACGGGGCCAAGCACAAGGCCGGCATTCAATCTCATGCCGACCTGGGTGGCAGCATCAGACCAACGGCAGTAAGCAGTTAAAGACATTTCAATAAGACTTCAGTCTAAATGGCTGAAAAATCATCAATACGGTCTTTAGCACTTTGATTGAATGGTTTATCACGTCGACCAGAGGCAGTGCAGTAACCACACTGATGTGTGAAACAACTAGAGTGCTCAAACTCTGCAGGCAGCCTCGAGTCATGGTTGACATAACACGTACTAAGTTTGGTTAGAATATATTAAAGCATTGCAGAGATATAGCCTGATATCCTTTTTTTGCGCATTAAGTCGATTTGATTTGCGCGGTATTCAAAAACGGTTTGACCAATCATCGTAATTCTAAGAACTTTTTGTCAGGATAGTCTAAAGATGATCTGGTTCAATTTTCATGAAAATTGGACAAACGGCCTAGGAGGAGTTCGCAAAAGTACTTTTATAGAAAACTCAAAATGGCCGACTCCCAGAATCGTTGGTATGGGAAAAATGGCTATGGTACGGCTCGGCATGATGCCACAAATCTAAAGAGACCAGTTTGGTGTATTTTGGCTAAAGCATTCTGAAGGTATATTTAAAAATGTCACATTTTTGTATGTCTGGACCACTAGGGGGCGCTGACCCAAAACTCTGCAGGCAGCCTCGAGTCCTGGTTGACATAACAGGTACTAAGTTTGGTTAGAATATGTTAAAGCATTGCAGAGATATAGCCTGACTTTGATTTTAGGCGCATTAGGTCAAATTCATTTGCACGGTATTCGAAAACGGTTTGACTAATCAACTTTCTTTATATAACTTTTTGTCAGCATGGTCTGAAGATGTTATGATTCAATTTTGGTCAAAATTGGACAAACGGTGTGGGAGGAGTTCGAAAAAGTAGGTTTTTAAAGATAGACAACATAGCAAACGGGAAGTTTGGCCGAATAGGACATATTTGTTATCTGTGCTCGGCTTGATCCAGTGAAGACATTAAGACCATTTGATTTACAATAGGTTAAGAAAATCAAAAGTTATTAGCATATTTGTCAATTTGGTTATAACTTTTGACCACAAGGTGGCGCTGCCCCAAAACTTTTTGAGTACCTTCAGGGCTTGATGCCGAAGACGCATACCAAGTTTTGTAATGATGCGGCAATGCGTTCAAAAAATATACCACTTTTGACAAAATTCAAGATGGCCGACTTCCAAAATAGTTGATATGGGCAAATTGGCTATGCTACGACTCGGCATGATGCCACGCATCTAAAGAGACCAAGTTTGTGATTTTTGGCTAAAGCATTCTGAAGTAATAATAAAAATGTCATATTTTTATATCTCTAGACCACTAGGTGGCGCTGTGCCAAAACTCTGCACACATCCTCAAGTCATGGTTGCCATAACACCTACTAAGTTTGGTTAGAAAATATTAAAGCATTGCAGAGATATAGCCTGACTTTTATTTTTGCGCACTAAGTCAATTTCATTTGCGCGTATTCGACAACGGTTTAACAAATCAACTTTCTTTATATAACTTTTTGTCAGCATAGTCTGGAGATGATGTGGTTCAATTTTCATGAAAATTGGCGCCACGGCCTAGGAGGAGTTCGCAAAAGTACGTTTTTAGAAAATCCAAAATGGCGGAAAAACTATCATGGCGGAAAATGACGTCATAGGGTGCAATCAAATCGGCTTGAGCTAAGGAATCAGAGGAAAAAAGAATTTTAATTCTAGGCCTTACGGTTCAAAAGTTATTAGCATAAACATAAGTCCAACTTTGAACAGTTGGTGGCGCTAGAGATATTAAGTTAGACACTTCAAATTTGCTAGGATCAATGATTGGACTGTCCTTAATGAGTGTGCCAACTTTCATCATTTTCCCGCAAACGCTTCTATGGCCTGCCATAGACTTCCATGGCGGAAGAAGAAGAATAATAAATATAGCTGCAAGCAGCAATGACGGGGCCAAGCACAAGCCGGCATTCAATCTCATGCCGACCTGGGTGGCAGCATCAGACCAATGGCAGTAAGCATCTAAAGACATTTCAATAAGACTTCAGTCTAAATGGCTCAAAAATCATCAATACGGTCTTTAGCACTTTGATTGAATGGTTTATCACGGTCGACTCCAGAGGCAGCGCAGTAACCTCACTGATGTGTGAAACAACTAGAGTGCTCAAACTCTGCAGGCAGACTCAATTCATGGTTGACATAACACGTACTAAGTTTGGTTAGAATATATTAAAGCATTGCAGAGATATAGCCTGATATTTTTTTGCGCATTAAGTCGATTTGATTTGCGGTATTCAAAACGGTTTGACCAATCATCGTAATTCTAAGAACTTTTTGTCAGGATAGTCTAAAGATGATCTGGTTCAATTTTTATGAAAATTGGAGCTACGGCCTAGGAGGAGTTCGCAAAAGTAAGTTTTTTAGAAAATTCAAAATGGCCGACTCCCAGAATAGTTGGTACGGGATAATTAGCTATGCTACGGCTCGGCATGATGCCACAAATCTACAGAGACCAGTTTTGTGATTTTTAACTTAAGCATTCTAAAGTAATAATTAAAAATGTCACATTTTTGTATCTCTGGACCACTAGGTGGCGCTGCAACAAAACTTGGCAGGCAGCCTCGAGTCATGGTTGACATAACACGTACTAAGTTTGGTTAGAATATGTTAAAGCATTGCAGAGATATAGCCTGACTTTGATTTTTGTGTGCATTAAGTCAAATTCATTTACACGGTATTCGAAAACGGTTTGACTAATCAACTTTCTTTATATAACTTTTGTCAGCATGGTCTGAAGATGTTATGATTAAATTTTGGTCAAAATTGGACAAACGGTGTGGGAGGAGTTCGAAAAAGTAGGTTTTTAAAGATAGACAACATAGCAAACGGGAAGTTTGGCGAATAGGACATATTTGTTATCTGTGCTCTCGGCTTGCCCCAATGAACACATTAAGTCCATTTGATTTACAATAGGTTAAGAAAATCAAAAGTTATTAGCATATTTGTCAATTTGGTTATAACTTTTGACCACAAGGTGGCGCTGCCCCAAAACTTTTGAGTACCTTTAGGGCTTGATGCCAAGACGCATACCAAGTTTTGTAATGATGCGGCAATGCGTCAAAAAATATACCACTTTTTGACAAAATTCAAGATGGCCGACTTCCAAAATAGTTGATATGGGCAAATTGGCTATGCTACGACTCGCATGATGCCACGCATCTAAAGAGACCAAGTTTGTGATTTTTGGCTAAAGCATTCTGAAGTAATAATAAAAAATGTCATATTTTTGTATCTCTAGACCACTAGGTGGCGCTGTGCCAAAACTCTGCACACATCCTCAAGTCATGGTTGCCATAACACCTACTAAGTTTGGTTAGAAAATATTAAAGCATTGCAGAGATATAGCCTGACTTTTATTTTTGTGATCACTTAGTCGATTTCATTTGCGGTATTCGACAACGGTTTAACGAATCAACTTTCTTTATATAACTTTTTGTCAGCATAGTCTGAGATGATGTGGTTCAATTTTCATGAAAATTGGGGCTACGGCCTAGGAGGAGTTCGCAAAAGTACGTTTTTTAGAAAATTCAAAATGGCGGAAAAACTATCATGGCGGAAAATGACGTCATATGGTGCAATCGAATCGGCTTGAGCTAAGGAATCAGAGGAAAAAGAATTTTAATTCTAGGCCTTACGGTTCAAAAGTTATTAGCATAAACATAAGTCCAACTTTGAACAGTTGGTGGCGCTAGAGATATTGAATTAGACACTTCAAATTTGCTAGGATCAATGATTGGACTGTCCTTAATGAGTGTGCCAACTTTCATCATTTTCGCGCTTCTATGGCCTGCCATAGACTTCCATGGCGGAAGAAGAAGAATAATAATAAAAAGAACCGAACGAAAACAATAGGTGCCTCAAGCACCTTCGGTGCTTGGCCCCTAATAATAATAAGAACCGAACAAAAACAATAGGTGCCTCCAGCACGTGCTTGGCCCCTAAATATAGCTGCAAGCAGCAATAACGGGCCAAGCACAAGGCCGGCATTCAATCTCATGCCGACCTGGGTGGCAGCATCAGACCAACGGCAGTAAGCAGTTAAAGACATTTCAATAAGACTTCAGTCTAAATGGCTGAAAAATCATCAATATGGTCTTTAGCACTTTGATTGAATGGTTTATCACGCTCGACCTAGAGGCAGTGCAGTAACCACACTGATGTGTGAAACAACTAGAGTGCTCAAACTCTGCAGGCAGCCTCGAGTCATGGTTGACATAACACGTACTAAGTTTGGTTAGAATATATTAAAGCATTGCAGAGATATAGCCTGATATCCTTTTTTTGCGCATTAAGTCGATTTGATTTGCGCGGTATTCAAAAACGGTTTGACCAATCATCGTAATTCTAAGAACTTTTTGTCAGGATAGTCTAAAGATGATCTGGTTCAATTTTCATGAAAATTGGACAAACGGCCTAGGAGGAGTTCGCAAAAGTACTTTTATAGAAAACTCAAAATGGCCGACTTCAGAATCGTTGGTATGGGAAAAATGGCTATGGTATGGCTCGGCATGATGCCACAAATCTAAAGAGACCAGTTTGGTGTATTTTGGCTAAAGCATTCTGAAGGTATATTTAAAAATGTCACATTTTTGTATGTCTGGACCACTAGGGGCGCTGACCCAAAACTCTGCAGGCAGCCTCGAGTCCTGGTTGACATAACAGGTACTAAGTTTGGTTAGAATATGTTAAAGCATTGCAGAGATATAGCCTGACTTTGATTTTAGCGCATTAGGTCAAATTCATTTGCACGGTATTCGAAAACGGTTTGACTAATCAACTTTCTTTATATAACTTTTTGTCAGCATGGTCTGAAGATGTTATGATTCAATTTTGGTCAAAATTGACAAACGGTGGGAGGAGTTCGAAAAAGTAGGTTTTTAAAGATAGACAACATAGGCAACGGGAAGTTTGGCGAATAGGACATATTTGTTATCTGTGCTCTCGGCTTGATCCAGTGAAGACATTAAGACCATTTGATTTACAATAGGTTAAGAAAATCAAAAGTTATTAGCATATTTGTCAATTTGGTTATAACTTTTGACCACAAGGTGGCGCTGCCCCAAAACTTTTGAGTACCTTCAGGGCTTGATGTCAAGACGCATACCAAGTTTTGTAATGATGCGGCAATGCGTTCAAAAAATATACCACTTTTTGACAAAATTCAAGATGGCTGACTTCAAAATAGTTGATATGGGCAAATTGGCTATGCTACGACTCGGCATGATGCCACGCATCTAAAGAGACCAAGTTTGTGATTTTTGGCTAAAGCATTCTGAAGTAATAATAAAAAATGTCATATTTTTATATCTCTAGACCACTAGGTGGCGCTGTGCCAAAACTCTGCACACATCCTCAAGTCATGGTTGCCATAACACCTACTAAGTTTGGTTAGAAAATATTAAAGCATTGCAGAGATATAGCCTGACTTTTATTTTTGTGCGCACTAAGTCAATTTCATTTGCGCGTATTCGACAACGGTTTAACAAATCAACTTTCTTTATATAACTTTTTGTCAGCATAGTCTGAGATGATGTGGTTCAATTTTCATGAAAATTGGCGCCACGGCCTAGGAGGAGTTCGCAAAAGTACGTTTTTAGAAAATCCAAAATGGCGGAAAAACTATCATGGCGGAAAATGACGTCATAGGGTGCAATCAAATCGGCTTGAGCTAAGGAATCAGAGGAAAAAGAATTTTAATTCTAGGCCTTACGGTTCAAAAGTTATTAGCATAAACATAAGTCCAACTTTGAACAGTTGGTGGCGCTAGAGATATTAAGTTAGACACTTCAAATTTGCTAGGATCAATGATTGGACTGTCCTTAATGAGTGTGCCAACTTTCATCATTTTCCATAAACGCTTCTATGGCTGCCATAGACTTCCATGGCGGAAGAAGAAGAATAATAATAATAAATATAGCTGCAAGCAGCAATAACGGGCCAAGCACAAGGCCGGCATTCAATCTCATGCCGACCTGGGTGGCAGCATCAGACCAACGGCAGTAAGCAGTTAAAGACATTTCAATAAGACTTCAGTCTAAATGGCTGAAAAATCATCAATATGGTCTTTAGCACTTTGATTGAATGGTTTATCACGTCGACCTAGAGGCAGTGCAGTAACCACACTGATGTGTGAAACAACTAGAGTGCTCAAACTCTGCAGGCAGCCTCGAGTCATGGTTGACATAACACGTACTAAGTTTGGTTAGAATATATTAAAGCATTGCAGAGATATAGCCTGATATCCTTTTTTTGCGCATTAAGTCGATTTGATTTGCGCGGTATTCAAAAACGGTTTGACCAATCATCGTAATTCTAAGAACTTTTTGTCAGGATAGTCTAAAGATGATCTGGTTCAATTTTCATGAAAATTGGACAAACGGCCTAGGAGGAGTTCGCAAAAGTACTTTTATAGAAAACTCAAAATGGCCGACTCCCAGAATCGTTGGTATGGGAAAAATGGCTATGGTACGGCTCGGCATGATGCCACAAATCTAAAGAGACCAGTTTGGTGTATTTTGGCTAAAGCATTCTGAAGGTATATTTAAAAATGTCACATTTTTGTATGTCTGGACCACTAGGGGCGCTGACCCAAAACTCTGCAGGCAGCCTCGAGTCCTGGTTGACATAACAGGTACTAAGTTTGGTTAGAATATGTTAAAGCATTGCAGAGATATAGCCTGACTTTGATTTTAGGCGCATTAGGTCAAATTCATTTGCACGGTATTCAAAACGGTTTGACTAATCAACTTTCTTTATATAACTTTTTGTCAGCATGGTCTGAAGATGTTATGATTCAATTTTGGTCAAAATTGGACAAACGGTGTGGAGGAGTTCAAAAAGTAGGTTTTTAAAGATAGACAACATAGCAAACGGGAAGTTTGGCCGAATAGGACATATTTGTTATCTGTGCTCTCGGCTTGATCCAGTGAAGACATTAAGACCATTTGATTTACAATAGGTTAAGAAAATCAAAAGTTATTAGCATATTTGTCAATTTGGTTATAACTTTTGACCACAAGGTGGCGCTGCCCCAAAACTTTTTGAGTACCTTCAGGGCTTGATGCCGAAGACGCATACCAAGTTTTGTAATGATGCGGCAATGCGTTCAAAAAATATACCACTTTTTGACAAAATTCAAGATGGCCGACTTCCAAAATAGTTGATATGGGCAAATTGGCTATGCTACGACTCGGCATGATGCCACGCATCTAAAGAGACCAAGTTTGTGATTTTTGGCTAAAGCATTCTGAAGTAATAAAAAATGTCATATTTTTATATCTCTAGACCACTAGGTGGCGCTGTGCCAAAACTCTGCACACATCCTCAAGTCATGGTTGCCATAACACCTACTAAGTTTGGTTAGAAAATATTAAAGCATTGCAGAGATATAGCCTGACTTTTATTTTTGTGCGCACTAAGTCAAATTCATTTGCGCGGTATTCGACAACGGTTTAACAAATCAACTTTCTTTATATAACTTTTTGTCAGCATAGTCTGGAGATGATGTGGTTCAATTTTCATGAAAATTGGCGCCACGCCTAGGAGGAGTTCGCAAAAGTACGTTTTTAGAAAATCCAAAATGGCGGAAAAACTATCATGGCGGAAAATGACGTCATAGGGTGCAATCAAATCGGCTTGAGCTAAGGAATCAGAGGAAAAAGAATTTTAATTCTAGGCCTTACGGTTCAAAAGTTATTAGCATAAACATAAGTCCAACTTTGAACAGTTGGTGGCGCTAGAGATATTAAGTTAGACACTTCAAATTTGCTAGGATCAATGATTGGACTGTCCTTAATGAGTGTGCCAACTTTCATCATTTTCATAACGCTTCTATGGCTCGCCATAGACTTCCATGGCGGAAGAAGAATAATAATAATAATAATAACCGGAACAAAAACAATAGGTGCCTAGCATTTTCGGTGCTTGGCCCCTAATAAATATAGCTGCAAGCAGCAATGACGGGCCAAGCACAAGCCGGCATTCAATCTCATGCCGACCTGGGTGGCAGCATCAGACCAATGGCAGTAAGCAGTTAAAGACATTTCAATAAGACTTCAGTCTAAATGGCTCAAAAATCATCAATATGGTCTTTAGCACTTTGATTGAATGGTTTATCACGGTCGACCCAGAGGCAGCGCAGTAACCTCACTGATGTGTGAAACAACTAGAGTGCTCAAACTCTGCAGGCAGACTCAAGTCATGGTTACCATAACACGTACTAAGTTTGGTTAGAATATATTAAAGCATTGCAGAGATATAGCCTGATATCCTTTTTGCGCATTAAGTCGATTTGATTTGCGCGGTATTCAAAACGGTTTGACCAATCATCGTAATTCTAAGAACTTTTGTCAGGATAGTCTAAAGATGATCTGGTTCAATTTTTATGAAAATTGGGGCTACGGCCTAGGAGGAGTTTGCAAAAGTAAGTTTTTAGAAAATTCAAAATGGCCGACTCCCAGAATAGTTGGTGACGGATAATTAGCTATGCTGGCTCGGCATGATGCCACAAATCTACAGAGACCAGTTTTGTGATTTTTAACTAAAGCATTCTAAAGTAATAATTAAAAATGTCACATTTTTGTATCTCTGGACCACTAGGTGGCGCTGCCCCAAAACTTGGCAGGCAGCCTTGAGTCATGGTTGACATAACATGTACTAAGTTTGGTTAGAATATGTTAAAGCATTGCAGAGATATAGCCTGACTTTGATTTTTGTGTGCATTAAGTCAAATTCATTTGCACGGTATTCGAAAACGGTTTGACTAATCAACTTTCTTTATATAACTTTTTGTCAGCATGGTCTGAAGATATTATGATTCAATTTTGGTCAAAATTGACAAACGGTGGGAGGAGTTTGAAAAAGTAGGTTTTTAAAGATAGACAACATGGCAAACAGGAAGTTTGGCCGAATAGGACATATTTGTTATCTGTGCTCTCGGCTTGATCCAGTGAAGACATTAAGACCATTTGTTTTACAATAGGTTAAGGAAATCAAAAGTTATTATCACATTTGTCAATTTGGTTATAACTTTTGACCACAAGGTGGCGCTGCCCCAAAACTTTTTGAGTACCTTCAGGGCTTGATGCCGAAGACACATACCAAGTTTTGTAATGATGCGGCAATGCGTTCAAAAAATATACCACTTTTTGACAAAATTCAAGATGGCCGACTTCCAAAATAGTTGATATGGGCAAATTGGCTATGCTACGGCTCGGCATGATGCCACGCATCTAAAGAGACCAAGTTTGTGATTTTTGGCTAAAGCATTCTGAAGTAATAATAAAAAAATGTCATATTTTTGTATCTCTAGACCACTAGGTGGCGCTGTTCCAAAACTCTGCACACATCCTCAAGTCATGGTTGCCATAACACATACTAAGTTTGGTTAGAAAATATTAAAGCATTGCAGAGATATAGCCTGACTTTTATTTTTGTGCGCACTAAGTCGATTTCATTTGCGCGTATTCGACAACGGTTTAACAAATCAACTTTCTTTATATAACTTTTGTCAGCATAGTCTGAGATGATGGTTCAAGTTTCATGAAAATTGGCACAACGGCCTAGGAGGAGTTCGCAAAAGTACGTTTTTTAGAAAATTCAAAATGGCGGAAAAACTATCATGGCGGAAAATGACGTCATAGGGTGCACTCGAATCGGCTTGAGCTAAGGAATCAGAGGAAAAAAGAATTTTAATTCTAGGCCTTACGGTTCAAAAGTTATTAGCATAAACATAAGTCCAACTTTGAACAGTTGGTGGCGCTAGAGATATTGAATTAGACACTTCAAATTTGCTAGGATCAATGATTGGACTGTCCTTAATGAGTGTGCCAACTTTCATCATTTTCCCGCAAACGCTTCTATGGCCTGCCATAGACTTCCATGGCGGAAGAAGAAGAATAATAAATATAGCTGCAAGCAGCCATGACGGGGCCAAGCACTAGGCCGGCATTCAATCTCATGCCGACATAGCCGGCAGCATCAGACCAACGGCAGTAAGCATATAAAGAAATTTCAATAAGACTTCAGTCTAAATGGCTGAAAAATCATCAATACGGTCTTTAGCACTTTGATTGAATGGTTTATCACGGTCGACCAGTAACCAAACTGATGTGTGAAACAACTAGAGTGCTCAAACTCTGCAGGCAGACTCAATGTGTTGATGGCCGGCAGCATCAGACCAATGGCAGTAAGCATCTAAAGATATTTCAGTAAGACTTCAGTCTAAATGGTAAAAAATCATCAATACGGTCTTTAGCACTTTGATTTAATGGTTTATCACGCCCAATCCAGAGGCAGCGCTGTAACCAAACTGATGTGTGAAACAACTAAGGTCCTCAAACTCTGCAGGCAGACTCAATGTGTTGATGGCTGGCACCATCAGACCAATGGCAGTAAGCATCTAAAGACATTTCAGTAAGATTTCAGTCTAAAAAGTCTTATTGAAATGTCTTTAGATGCTCACTGCCGTTGGTCTGATGCTGCCCTATGTCGGCATGAGCTTTAATGCTCAAAACGTTATACAGTATGTTTAGACAGTTTACAACTTAAATTGTGAAAACTAAATCGGCAGTTCTAACAAAACCAAGACTACTCAAATGCCCAGGTAACAGCATCGCTAATGGTCCAGCTCCTATGTAATACGTTATGTTATGTAATTCCTATTTTCTAAGACTCTTGGCAGTCTCAGAAATGCCCAGTAAGCCATCTATGGTCTTTAGCACTTTGATTGAATGGTTTATCACGGTCGACCTAGAGGCAGCGCAGTAACCAAACTGATGTGTGAAACAACTAAAGTCCTCAAACTCTGCAGGCAGACTCAAGTCATGGTTGCCATAACAATTACTAAGTTTGGTTAGAAAATATTAAAGCATTGCAGAGATATAGCCCGACTTTCATTTTTGAGCGCATTAAGTCAAATTCATTTGCACGGTATTCGCAAACGGTTTGACTAATCAACTTAATTCTCATAACTCTTGTCAGCATGGTCTGAAGATGTTATGATTCAATTTTGGTAAAAATCGGACAAACGGTGTGGGAGGAGTTCAAAAAGTAGGTTTTCGGAAAAAAACAACATGGCAAACAGGACGTTTGTCCAATAGGACATATTTGTTATCTGTGCTCTCGGCTTGATCCAGTGAACACATTAAGACCATTTGTTTTACAATAGGGTAACGTAATAAAAAGTTATTAGCATATTTATTGATTTGGGTTATAACTTTTGACCACAAGGTGGCGCTGCCCCAAAACTTTTGAGTGCCTTCAGGGCTTGGTCGAAGACACATACCAAGTTTCATAATGATGCGGCAATGCGTTCAAAAATATAGCACTTTTGACAATATTCATAATGGCCGACTCAAAATGGCCGATATGGGAAAATTTGGTATCGCAGGACTCGGCATGACGCACTGAATCTAAAGAGACCAGTTTTATGATTTTTGGCAAAAGCGTTCAGAAGATATAAGCAAATAATTCACTTTTTATATCTCCTGACCACTAGGAGGCGCTGCGCCAAAACTCTGCAGGCATCCTCAAAACATGGTTGCCATAACACGTACTAAGTTTGGTTGGAATATGTTAAAGCATTGCAGAGATATACCCCAACATTTATTTTTGTGCGCACTAAGTCGAATTCATTTGCGCGGTATTCGAAAACGGTTTGAAGAATCAACTTTATTCTCATAACTTTTAGTCAGCATAGTCTGAAGAAGATCTGGTTCAATTTTCATAAAAATCGGGGCTACGGCCTAGGAGGAGTTCGCAAAAGTACGTTTTTTAGAAAATTCAAAATGGCGGAAAAACTATCATGGCGGAAAATGACGTCATAGGGTGCACTCGAATCGGCATGAGCTAAGGAATCAGAGGAAAAAAGAATTTTAATTCTAGGTCTTACGGTTCAAAAGTTATTAACATAAACATAAGTCCGACTTTGGACAGTTGGTGGCGCTAGAGGATTAAGGTAGACACTTCAGATTGGTTAGGATGACAGCTCACACTGTCCACTATTAGTGTACCAAATTTCACAACTTTTTAGCATACGGTTCTATGGGCTGCCATAGACTTACATTGCAGGATAATAATAATAATAATAAATATAGCTGCAAGCAGCCATGACGGGGCCAAGCACTAGGCCGGCATTCAATCTCATGCCGACATAGCCGGCAGCATCAGACCAACGGCAGTAAGCATATAAAGAAATTTCAATAAGACTTCAGTCTAAATGGCTGAAAAATCATCAATACGGTCTTTAGCACTTTGATTGAATGGTTTATCACGGTCGACCAGTAACCAAACTGATGTGTGAAACAACTAGAGTGCTCAAACTCTGCAGGCAGACTCAATGTGTTGATGGCCGGCAGCATCAGACCAATGGCAGTAAGCATCTAAAGATATTTCAGTAAGACTTCAGTCTAAATGGCCAAAAATCATCAATACGGTCTTTAGCACTTTGATTTAATGGTTTATCACGCCCAATCCAGAGGCAGCGCTGTAACCAAACTGATGTGTGAAACAACTAAGGTCCTCAAACTCTGCAGGCAGACTCAATGTGTTGATGGCTTGGCACCATCAGACCAATGGCAGTAAGCATCTAAAGACATTTCAGTAAGATTTCAGTCTAAAAAGTCTTATTGAAATGTCTTTAGATGCTCACTGCCGTTGGTCTGATGCTGCCGCTATGTCGGCATGAGCTTTAATGCTCAAAACGTTATACAGTATGTTTAGACAGTTTACAACTTAAATTGTGAAAAACTAAATCGGCAGTTCTAACAAAACCAAGACTACTCAAATGCCCAGGTAACAGCATCGCTAATGGTCCAGCTCCTATGTAATACGTTATGTTATGTAATTCCCTATTTTCTAAGACTCTTGGCAGTCTCAGAAATGCCCAGTAAGCCATCTATGGTCTTTAGCACTTTGATTGAATGGTTTATCACGGTCGACCTAGAGGCAGCGCAGTAACCAAACTGATGTGTGAAACAACTAAAGTCCTCAAACTCTGCAGGCAGACTCAAGTCATGGTTGCCATAACAATTACTAAGTTTGGTTAGAAAATATTAAAGCATTGCAGAGATATAGCCCGACTTTCATTTTTGAGCGCATTAAGTCAAATTCATTTGCACGGTATTCGCAAACGGTTTGACTAATCAACTTAATTCTCATAACTCTTTGTCAGCATGGTCTGAAGATGTTATGATTCAATTTTGGTAAAAATCGGACAAACGGTGTGGGAGGAGTTCGAAAAAGTAGGTTTTCGAAAAACAACATGGCAAACAGGACGTTTGTCGAATAGGACATATTTGTTATCTGTGCTCTCGGCTTGATCCAGTGAACACATTAAGACCATTTGTTTTACAATAGGGTAACGTAATAAAAAGTTATTAGCATATTTATTGATTTGGGTTATAACTTTTGACCACAAGGTGGCGCTGCCCCAAAACTTTTTGAGTGCCTTCAGGGCTTGGTCCCGAAGACACATACCAAGTTTCATAATGATGCGGCAATGCGTTCAAAAAATATAGCACTTTTTGACAATATTCATAATGGCCGACTCTCAAAATGGCCGATATGGGAAAATTTGGTATCGCAGGACTCGGCATGACGCACTGAATCTAAAGAGACCAGTTTTATGATTTTTGGCAAAAGCGTTCAGAAGATATAAGCAAATAATTCACTTTTTATATCTCCTGACCACTAGGAGGCGCTGCGCCAAAACTCTGCAGGCATCCTCAAAACATGGTTGCCATAACACGTACTAAGTTTGGTTGGAATATGTTAAAGCATTGCAGAGATATACCCCAACATTTATTTTTGCGCACTAAGTCGAATTCATTTGCGCGGTATTCGACAACGGTTTGAAGAATCAACTTTATTCTCATAACTTTTAGTCAGCATAGTCTGAAGAAGATCTGGTTCAATTTTCATAAAAATCGGGGCTACGGCCTAGGAGGAGTTCGCAAAAGTACGTTTTTAGAAAATTCAAAATGGCGGAAAAACTATCATGGCGGAAAATGACGTCATAGGGTGCACTCGAATCGGCATGAGCTAAGGAATCAGAGGAAAAAAGAATTTTAATTCTAGGTCTTACGGTTCAAAAGTTATTAACATAAACATAAGTCCGACTTTGGACAGTTGGTGGCGCTAGAGGATTAAGGTAGACACTTCAGATTGGTTAGGATGACAGCTCACACTGTCCACTATTAGTGTACCAAATTTCACAACTTTTTAGCATACGGTTCTATGGGCTGCCATAGACTTACATTGCAGGATAATAATAATAATAATAATAATAATAATAAGAAATCTAACGAATACAATAGGGTCTACGCACCTTCGGTGCTTGGCCCCTAATAATAATAATAAGAAATCTAACGAATACAATAGGGTCTACGCACCTGGTGCTTGGCTAATAAAATATAGCTGCAAGCAGCAATGACGCAGGCCAAGCACAAGGCCGGCATTAAACCTCATGCCGACATAGCCGCAGCATCAGACCAACGGCAGTAAGCATCTAAAGACATTTCAATAAGACATCAGTCTAAATGTCTGAAAAATCATCAATATGGTCTTTAGCACTTTGATTGAATGGTTTATCACGCTCGACCCAGAGGCAGCGCTGTAACCAAACTGATGTGTGAAACAACTAGAGTGCTCAAACTCTGCAGGCAGCCTCAAGTCATGGTTGCCATAACACGTACTAAGTTTGGTTAGTATATTTTAAAGCATTGCAGAGATATAGCCTGATATTAATTTTTTGCCCATTAAGTCGATTTGATTTGCGGTATTCAAAAACGGTTTGACCAATCAATGTAATTCTAATAACTTTTAGTCAGCATAGTCTAAAGATGATGTGGTTCATTTTATATGAAAATTGGGGCTCCGGCCTAGTAGGAGTTGGCAAAAGTATGTTTTTTTTTAATTCAAAATGGCCGACTCCCAGAAGAGTTGGTACGGGAAAATTGGCTATGCTACGGCTCGGCATGATGCCACGAATCTAAAGAGATCAGTTTTGTGATTTTTGGCTAAAGCATTCTGAAGTAAGAATTAAAAATGTCACATTTTTGTATCTCTGACCACTAGGTGGCGCTGCCCCAAAACTTGGCAGGCAGCCTCGAGTCATGGTTGACATAACACCTAGTAAGTTTGGTTAGAATATGTTAAAGCATTGCAGAGATATAGCCTGACTTTGATTTTTGAGTGCATTAAGTCAATTCATTTGCACGGTATTCGAAAACGGTTTGACTAATCAACTTTCTTTATATAACTTTTTGTCAGCATGGTCTGAAGATGTTATGATTCAATTTTGGTCAAAATTGGACAAACGGTGTGGGAGGAGTTCGTAAAAGTAGGTTTTTAAAGAAAACAACATGGCAAACAGGAAGTTTGGCCGAATAGTACATATTTGTTATCTATGCTCTCGGCTTGATCCAGTGAACACATGAAGACCATTTGTTTTACAATAGGTTAAGGAAATCAAAAGTTATTAGCATATTTGTCAATTTGGTTATAACTTTTGACCACAAAATGGCGCTGCCCCAAAACTTTTGAGTACCTTCAGGGCTTGGTCGAAGACACATACCAAGTTTTGTAATGATGGCAATGCATTTAAAAATATAGCACTTTTGACAAAATTCAAGATGGCCGACTCCCAAAATAGTTATATGGGAAAATTGGCTATGCTACAGGACTCGGCATGATGCCACGAATCTAAAGAGACCAGTTTTATGATTTTTGGCAAAGCATTCTGAAGTAATATAAGCAAATAAAAATGTCACATTTTTGTATCTCTAGACCACTAGGTGGCGCTGTGCCAAAACTCTGCAGGCATCCTCAAGTCATGGTTGCCATAACACATACTAAGTTTGCTTAGAATATATTAAAGCATTGCAGAGATATAGCCTGACTTTATTTTTGTGCACACTAACTCAATTTTCATTTGCGCGTATTCGACAACAGTTTAATGAATCAACTTTCTTTATATAACTTTTTGTCAGCATGGTCTGAAGATGATCTGGTTCAAGTTTCATGAAAATTGGGGCTACGGCCTAGGAGGAGTTCGCAAAAGTACGTTTTTTAGAAAATTCAAAATGGCGGAAAAACTATCATGGCGGAAAATGACGTCATAGGATGCAATCGAATCGGCTTGAGCTAAGGAATCAGAGGAAAAAAGAATTTTAATTCTAGGCCTTACCGTTCAAAAGTTATTAGCATAAACATAAGTCCAACTTTGAACAGTTGGTGGCGCTAGAGATATTGAATTAGACACTTCAAATTTGCTAGGATCAATGATTGGACTGTCCTTAATGAGTGTGCCAACTTTCATCATTTTCCCGCAAACGCTTCTATGGCCTGCCATAGACTTCCATGGCGGAAGAAGAAGAATAATAATAAAAAAGAACCGGAACGAAAACAATAGGTGCCTCAGCACCTTCGGTGCTTGGCCCCTAAATATAGCTGCAAGCAGCAATGACGGGGCCAAGCAGAAGGCCGGCATTCAATCTCATGCCGACCTGGCTGGCAGCATCAGACCAACGGCAGTAAGCATCTAAAGACATTTCAATAAGACTTCAGTCTAAATGGCCGGAAAATCACCAATACGGTCATTAGCACTTTGATTGAATGGTTTATCACGTTCAACCTAGAGGCAGTGCAGTAACCAAACTGATGTGTGAAACAACTAGAGTGCTAAAACTCTGCAGGCAGCCTCAAGTCCTGGTTGCCATAACACGTACTAAGTTTGGTTAGTATATTTTAAAGCATTGCAGAGATATAGCCTGACAATCAGTTTTGTGCGCATGAAGTCGATTCGATTTGCGCGGTATTCAAAAACGGTTTGACCAATCAATGTAATTCTAATAACTTTTAGTCAGCATAGTCTAAAGATGATCTGGTTCATTTTATATGAAAATTTGGGCTCCGGCCTAGTAGGAGTTGGCAAAAGTATGTTTTTTTTTTAATTCAAAATGGCCGACTCCCAGAAGAGTTGGTACGGGAAAATTGGCTATGCTACGGCTTGGCATGATGCCACGAATCTAAAGAGATCAGTTTTGTGATTTTTGGCTAAAGCATTCTGAAGTAATAATTAAAAAAATGTCACATTTTTGTATCTCTGGACCACTAGGTGGCGCTGCCCCAAAACTTAGCAGGCAGCCTCGAGTCATGGTTGACATAACACCTAGTAAGTTTGGTTAGAATATATTAAAGCATTGCAGAGATATAGCCTGACTTTGATTTTTGTGTGCATTAAGTCAATTTCATTTGCACGGTTTTCGAAAACGGTTTGACTAATCAACTTTCTTTATATAACTTTTTGTCAGCATGGTCTGAAGATGTTATGATTCAATTTTGGTCAAAATTGGACAAACGGTGTGGGAGGAGTTCGAAAAAGTAGGTTTTTAAAGAAAAACAACATGGCAAACAGGAAGTTTGGCCGAATAGTACATATTTGTTATCTGTGCTCTCGGCTTGATCCAGTGAACACATTAGGACTATTTGTTTTACAATAGTATAACGTACTAAAAAGTTATTAGCATATTTATTGATTTGGTTATAACTTTTGACCACAAGGTGGCGCTGCCCCAAAACTTTTGAGTACCTTCAGGGCTTGGTCCCAAGACACATGCAAAGTTTCGTAATGATGTGGCAATGCAAAAAATATAGCACTTTTGGACAAAATTCAAGATGGCCGACTCCCAAAATAGTTAACATGGGAAAATTGGCTATGCTACAGGACTCGGCATGATGCCACTGAATCTAAAGAGACCAGTTTATGATTTTTGGCAAAAGCAATCTGAAGATATAAGCAAATAATGTCACTTTTTTGTATCTCTAGACCACTAGGTGGCGCTGTGCCAAAACTCTGCAGGCATCTACAAGTCATGGTTGCCATAACACATACTAAGTTTGGTTAGAATATATTAAAGCATTGCAGAGATATAGCCTGACTTTTATTTTTGTGCACACTAAGTTATATTCATTTGCGTATTCGACAACGGTTTAATGAATCAACTTTCTTTATATAACTTTTGTCAGCATAGTCTGAAGATGATCTGGTTCAAGTTTCATGAAAATTGGGGCTACGGCCTAGGAGGAGTTCGCAAAAGTACGTTTTTTAGAAAATTCAAAATGGCGGAAAAACTATCATGGCGGAAAATGACGTCATAGGATGCAATCGAATCGGCTTGAGCTAAGGAATCAGAGGAAAAAAGAATTTTAATTCTAGGCCTTACGGATCAAAAGTTATTAGCATAAACATAAGTCCAACTTTGAACAGTTGGTGGCGCTAGAGATATTGAATTAGACACTTCAAATTTGCTAGGATCAATGATTGGACTGTCCTTAATGAGTGTGCCAACTTTCATCATTTTCCATAAGCGCTTCTATGGCCTGCCATAGACTTCCATGGAAGAAGAAGAATAATAATAAAAAGAACCGAACGAAAACAATAGGTGCCTTAGCACCTTCGGTGCTTGGCCCCTAAATATAGCTGCAAGCAGCAATGACGGGGCCAAGCACAAGGCCGGCATTAAACCTCATGCCGACATAGCCGGCAGCATCAGACCAACGGCAGTAAGCATCTAAAGACATTTCAATAAGACATCAGTCTAAATGTCTGAAAAATCATCAATATGGTCTTTAGCACTTTGATTGAATGGTTTATCACGTCGACCCAGAGGCAGCGCTGTAACCAAACTGATGTGTGAAACAACTAGAGTGCTCAAACTCTGCAGGCAGCCTCAAGTCATGGTTGCCATAACACGACTAAGTTTGGTTAGTATATTTTAAAGCATTGCAGAGATATAGCCTGATATTAATTTTTTTGCCCATTAAGTCGATTTGATTTGCGCGGTATTCAAAAGCGGTTTGACCAATCAATGTAATTCTAATAACTTTTAGTCAGCATAGTCTAAAGATGATGTGGTTCATTTTATATGAAAATTGGGGCTCGGCCTAGTAGGAGTTGGCAAAAGTATGTTTTTAATTCAAAATGGCCGACTCCCAGAAGAGTTGGTACGAAAATTGGCTATGCTACGGCTCGGCATGATGCCACGAATCTAAAGAGATCAGTTTTGTGATTTTTGGCTAAAGCATTCTGAAGTAAGAATTAAAAATGTCACATTTTTGTATCTCTGGACCACTAGGTGGCGCTGCCCCAAAACTTGGCAGGCAGCCTCGAGTCATGGTTGACATAACACCTAGTAAGTTTGGTTAGAATATGTTAAAGCATTGCAGAGATATAGCCTGACTTTGATTTTTGAGTGCATTAAGTCAATTTCATTTGCACGGTATTCGAAAACGGTTTGACTAATCAACTTTCTTTATATAACTTTTTGTCAGCATGGTCTGAAGATGTTATGATTCAATTTTGGTCAAAATTGGACAAACGGTGGGAGGAGTTCAAAAAGTAGTTTTTAAAGAAAAACAACATGGCAAACAGGAAGTTTGGCCGAATAGTACATATTTGTTATCTATGCTCTCGGCTTGACCCAGTGAACACATGAAGACCATTTGTTTTACAATAGGTTAAGGAAATCAAAAGTTATTAGCATATTTGTCAATTTGGTTATAACTTTTGACCACAAGGTGGCGCTGCCCCAAAACTTTTGAGTACCTTCAGGGCTTGGTCGAAGACACATGCCAAGTTTCGTAATGATTTGGCAATGCATTTAAAAATATAGCACTTTTGGACAAAATTCAAGATGGCCGACTCCCAAAATAGTTAACATGGGAAAATTGGCTATGCTACAGCTCGGCATGATGCCACGAATCTAAAGAGACCGGGTTTATGATTTTTGGCTAAAGCAATCTGAAGTAATATTTAAAAAATGTCACATTTTTGTATCTCTAGACCACTAGGTGGCGCTGTGCCAAAACTCTGCAGGCATCTCAAGTCATGGTTGCCATAACACATACTAAGTTTGCTTAGAATATATTAAAGCATTGCAGAGATATAGCCTGACTTTTATTTTTGTGCACACTAACTCATTTTCATTTGCGCGGTATTCGACAACAGTTTAATGAATCAACTTTCTTTATATAACTTTTTGTCAGCATGGTCTGAAGATGATCTGGTTCAAGTTTCATGAAAATTGGGGCTACGGCCTAGGAGGAGTTCGCAAAAGTACGTTTTTTAGAAAATTCAAAATGGCGGAAAAACTATCATGGCGGAAAATGACGTCATAGGATGCAATCGAATCGGCTTGAGCTAAGGAATCAGAGGAAAAAAGAATTTTAATTCTAGGCCTTACCGTTCAAAAGTTATTAGCATAAACATAAGTCCAACTTTGAACAGTTGGTGGCGCTAGAGATATTGAATTAGACACTTCAAATTTGCTAGGATCAATGATTGGACTGTCCTTAATGAGTGTGCCAACTTTCATCATTTTCCATAAACGCTTCTATGGCCTGCCATAGACTTCCATGGCGGAAGAAGAAGAATAATAAATATAGCTGCAAGCAGCAATAACGGGCCAAGCACAAGGCGGCATTCAATCTCATGCCGACCTGGGTGGCAGCATCAGACCAACGGCAGTAAGCAGTTAAAGACATTTCAATAAGACTTCAGTCTAAATGGCTGAAAAATCATCAATATGGTCTTTAGCACTTTGATTGAATGGTTTATCACGCGACCTAGAGGCAGTGCAGTAACCACACTGATGTGTGAAACAACTAGAGTGCTCAAACTCTGCAGGCAGCCTCGAGTCATGGTTGACATAACACGTACTAAGTTTGGTTAGAATATATTAAAGCATTGCAGAGATATAGCCTGATATCCTTTTTGCGCATTAAGTCGATTTGATTTGCGCGTATTCAAAAACGGTTTGACCAATCATCGTAATTCTAAGAACTTTTGTCAGGATAGTCTAAAGATGATCTGGTTCAATTTTCATGAAAATTGGACAAGCGGCCTAGGAGGAGTTCGCAAAAGTACTTTTATAGAAAACTCAAAATGGCCGACTCCCAGAATCGTTGGTATGGGAAAAATGGCTATGGTACGGCTCGGCATGATGCCACAAATCTAAAGAGACCAGTTTGGTGTATTTTGGCTAAAGCATTCTGAAGGTATATTTAAAAATGTCACATTTTTGTATGTCTGGACCACTAGGGGCGCTGACCCAAAACTCTGCAGGCAGCCTCGAGTCCTGGTTGACATAACAGGTACTAAGTTTGGTTAGAATATGTTAAAGCATTGCAGAGATATAGCCTGACTTTGATTTTAGGCGCATTAGGTCAAATTCATTTGCACGGTATTCGAAAACGGTTTGACTAATCAACTTTCTTTATATAACTTTTTGTCAGCATGGTCTGAAGATGTTATGATTCAATTTTGGTCAAAATTGGACAAACGGTGTGGGAGGAGTTCGAAAAAGTAGGTTTTTAAAGATAGACAACATAGCAACGGGAAGTTTGGCGAATAGGACATATTTGTTATCTGTGCTCTCGGCTTGATCCAGTGAAGACATTAAGACCATTTGATTTACAATAGGTTAAGAAAATCAAAAGTTATTAGCATATTTGTCAATTTGGTTATAACTTTTGACCACAAGGTGGCGCTGCCCCAAAACTTTTGAGTACCTTCAGGGCTTGATGCGAAGACGCATACCAAGTTTTGTAATGATGCGGCAATGCGTTCAAAAATATACCACTTTTGACAAAATTCAAGATGGCCGACTTCAAAATAGTTGATATGGGCAAATTGGCTATGCTACGACTCGGCATGATGCCACGCATCTAAAGAGACCAAGTTTGTGATTTTTGGCTAAAGCATTCTGAAGTAATAATAAAAAATGTCATATTTTATATCTCTAGACCACTAGGTGGCGCTGTGCCAAAACTCTGCACACATCCTCAAGTCATGGTTGCCATAACACCTACTAAGTTTGGTTAGAAAATATTAAAGCATTGCAGAGATATAGCCTGACTTTTATTTTTGTGCGCACTAAGTCAAATTCATTTGCGCGGTATTCGACAACGGTTTAACAAATCAACTTTCTTTATATAACTTTTTGTCAGCATAGTCTGGAGATGATGTGGTTCAATTTTCATGAAAATTGGCGCCACGGCCTAGGAGGAGTTCGCAAAAGTACGTTTTTTAGAAAATCCAAAATGGCGGAAAAACTATCATGGCGGAAAATGACGTCATAGGGTGCAATCAAATCGGCTTGAGCTAAGGAATCAGAGGAAAAAAGAATTTTAATTCTAGGCCTTACGGTTCAAAAGTTATTAGCATAAACATAAGTCCAACTTTGAACAGTTGGTGGCGCTAGAGATATTAAGTTAGACACTTCAAATTTGCTAGGATCAATGATTGGACTGTCCTTAATGAGTGTGCCAACTTTCATCATTTTCCGCAAACGCTTCTATGGCCTGCCATAGACTTCCATGGCGGAAGAAGAAGAATAATAAATATAGCTGCAAGCAGCAATGACGGGGCCAAGCACAAGCCGGCATTCACTCTCATGCCGACCTGGGTGGCAGCATCAGACCAATGGCAGTAAGCATCTAAAGACATTTCAATAAGACTTCAGTCTAAATGGCTCAAAAATCATCAATACGGTCTTTAGCACTTTGATTGAATGGTTTATCACGGTCGACCCAGAGGCAGCGCAGTAACCTCACTGATGTGTGAAACAACTAGAGTGCTCAAACTCTGCAGGCAGACTCAATTCATGGTTGACATAACACGTACTAAGTTTGGTTAGAATATATTAAAGCATTGCAGAGATATAGCCTGATATCCTTTTTTTGCGCATTAAGTCGATTTGATTTGCGCGGTATTCAAAAGCAGTTTGACCAATCATCGTAATTCTAAGAACTTTTGTCAGGATAGTCTAAAGATGATCTGGTTCAATTTTTATGAAAATTGGAGCTACGGCCTAGGAGGAGTTCGCAAAAGTAAGTTTTTAGAAAATTCAAAATGGCCGACTCCCAGAATAGTTGGTATGCGGATAATTAGCTATGCTACGGCTCGGCATGATGCCACAAATCTACAGAGACCAGTTTTGTGATTTTTAACTTAAGCATTCTAAAGTAATAATTAAAAATGTCACATTTTTGTATCTCTGGACCACTAGGTGGCGCTGCAACAAAACTTGGCAGGCAGCCTCGAGTCATGGTTGACATAACACGTACTAAGTTTGGTTAGAATATGTTAAAGCATTGCAGAGATATAGCCTGACTTTGATTTTTGTGTGCATTAAGTCAAATTCATTTACACGGTATTCAAAAACGGTTTGACTAATCAACTTTCTTTATATAACTTTTTGTCAGCATGGTCTGAAGATGTTATGATTAAATTTTGGTCAAAATTGGACAAACGGTGTGGGAGGAGTTCGAAAAAGTAGGTTTTTAAAGATAGACAACATAGGCAAACGGGAAGTTTGGCGAATAGGACATATTTGTTATCTGTGCTCTCGGCTTGCCCCAATGAACACATTAAGTCCATTTGATTTACAATAGGTTAAGAAAATCAAAAGTTATTAGCATATTTGTCAATTTGGTTATAACTTTTGACCACAAGGTGGCGCTGCCCCAAAACTTTTGAGTACCTTTAGGGCTTGATGCCAAGACACATACCAAGTTTTGTAATGATGCGGCAATGCGTTCAAAAATATACCACTTTTGACAAAATTCAAGATGGCCGACTTCCAAAATAGTTGATATGGGCAAATTGGCTATGCTACGACTCGGCATGATGCCACGCATCTAAAGAGACCAAGTTTGTGATTTTTGGCTAAAGCATTCTGAAGTAATAATAAAAAATGTCATATTTTGTATCTCTAGACCACTAGGTGGCGCTGTGCCAAAACTCTGCACACATCCTCAAGTCATGGTTGCCATAACACCTACTAAGTTTGGTTAGAAAATATTAAAGCATTGCAGAGATATAGCCTGACTTTTATTTTTGTGATCACTTAGTCGATTTCATTTGCGCGGTATTCGACAACGGTTTAATGAATCAACTTTCTTTATATAACTTTTTGTCAGCATAGTCTGGAGATGATGTGGTTCAATTTTCATGAAAATTGGGGCTACGGCCTAGGAGGAGTTCGCAAAAGTACGTTTTTTAGAAAATTCAAAATGGCGGAAAAACTATCATGGCGGAAAATGACGTCATATGGTGCAATCGAATCGGCTTGAGCTAAGGAATCAGAGGAAAAAAGAATTTTAATTCTAGGCCTTACGGTTCAAAAGTTATTAGCATAAACATAAGTCCAACTTTGAACAGTTGGTGGCGCTAGAGATATTGAATTAGACACTTCAAATTTGCTAGGATCAATGATTGGACTGTCCTTAATGAGTGTGCCAACTTTCATCATTTTCCATAAACGCTTCTATGGCCTGCCATAGACTTCCATGGCGGAAGAAGAAGAATAATAATAAAAAGAACCGAACGAAAACAATAGGTGCCTCAAGCACCTTCGGTGCTTGGCCCCTAATAAAAAGAACCGAACGAAAACAATAGGTGCCTCAGCACCTTCGATTATGGCCCCTAAAAGAACCGAACGAAAACAATAGGTGCCTCAAGCACCTTCGGTGCTTGGCCCCTAAAAGAACCGGAACAAAAACAATAGGTGCCTCCAGCACCTTCGGTGCTTGGCCCCTAAAAGCCTTTGATTCATAGTGGGTATCTAAATCTTTTACTCAGCCCGTACCACGTCACTGTCATGTTAACCACACGGACCATGAGACATTATACTAACCCCTGAAACAGAAACGGGCTCCTATTGTTTTTTTTTTTAAATGTATATAGTTCAAGAATTATTTCATTTTGTGCAAATTCTATGTACAAGATTTTCCAACCTTGCCCAATTGCCCTTTGAAATAAAATTATTTCAATGAAAGCAATTGTGTGTTATGTACTGCAACTTCTTTTGAACCAGTTCTGTGATGTATTTGTAGCTCAAAAACTTACATAACTACAAATAAAGATTATGTAAGGTATTTCATTTTGGTATTTTGTTGGCCCTCTTAACCAAATCTCCCAGTTTTTCAACTAAAGCCTTTCCACTTCCTGCTTCCAGTGCATTAGCTGTTGGGGATGTTATTAGAAGTGAGTACACAGTTCCCCTGATGCAGCACGCCAAGCCACCGTTTCTTTTCACAAATCTTTCACACTTTGACATGTTTCAGCCTCAGGAACTATACATTATTGAGTGTAACTACTTTATGCCTCACTTGTCACGATTCCTGCTGTACAGCGGAAACCAGACTTGCATACAGTGTTCTCAATGTTTAGACTGTATCGGAACAATTCATTTTGTGCATTGTTGGACAAATGACTGGACTATAGATTTATCATTTTTTGGGGGAAATACAAAAGTGTGTTCTCTGGAATTATTAAAATTAAGGTCCACCTGAAATTGCACCTTTATAAAAGACAAAAAAAAAAATTTGAATGCATGTATGAGAAAGATATAGACACCGAAATCAAACCACTGTTACCAAAATCAGCAAACTGATAAACCAGTAGAATGCATGCTCCTTTTATCAAACTATGTATGCGAAGAACATGTAGTATATAGACCATAAAAGAGCATGATTTGTGTCATGTCAAGATCAGATGGGCCATGTGTCAAAATGGTGTCAATATGTCCAGTGTCATAAAGAATCATTTTAAAGGAATCATTTCTTGTCCATATAATAAAAAAGCCCTCATACACAGGCAGTCACATTTAAATATTGTTTCCTATATCTTAACCTCGAGCCTTAAAGAGAAGTGAGCATTTGTAATGGCTCTAGTGTGCACTTTAACACGATTGCCCATGCATTAGTAAGGGGTTCTGGGTTTCTACGTTCCAAGTACAGTTTGATGGATGGAGGCTGGTTTGAACCCCACTGCACCACAACGCCAAATTGCTGCTATCTGCTGATGTGTTTGAGAAATAACATTCTCCATCTCAAGCCTGTCGAGACGCCAGGCTGTTTGGCCTGCCGGCGATGTATTAAATGGTATATTGATAATTGAAATCTTAGCAGCCCTTGCAATGTCTTTCTGCTGACTGTGATCTTTTTGGCAGATGGTGTCTATTACTCATGTGCAATTGGAGACTGGAGCACGGGGGAGGGGAGCACAATCAGATATGGCTGATGTAAAGATCTGATTTTATTATATTATATGTCCATGTGTCAAGATCTTACAAGGCAAGCAGAATAAATCAACACCTAATTGTGGGAATCAAAACCACAGATTTGACAGCACATTATCTCCATGAATACAGCATGCTTTATACTTGAATTTCATATCTCCCATCTGCTAAGGCACTTAATATTCCAAACGTACTTAACAATTGATAAATGTGGACCTCACAGGTTCTGTCTGACTAGGCGCATCAGAGCTATAACCAGATCAGTGCGGCACAAATGAGAGACCTCTTTTCATTTCCATCGCCTCAGAAATATCAAGTTGAAGGGTAATAGCCCATTTCGTTCGATTCCAATGGACCTCATGAGTGCATTTTCACCCATGGCGCTTTGCTAAAATAGAAATAGAACAGACTGTTGACAGTAACCAATGTCACATAATCTCCCCCTGAAGGACAAGCATCAAAGATCAATTTATTTTCCTAAATGCTATTCATATATCCATCTTCGTTGAGTGCCCAGGGACATTGCATATCAGGGTTTTAAATCAAATGTTGCGAGAATAGATTCTGCGTCGTGCCAGGAGACAATAGCAACACAAAAGGAAGAGATGACAGAAAGGTGACAAACAAGCTCATGGCAAACAATGCATTTGATTGAATAGCTTTATGAAAAGTGATATGGGGGATGGAGATGTTTTTTATTAGAAGTATCAAATGTCTGCCATCACTGACAATGAAACAAGATGAAACTGCTCAGCCAGAAAAAAAGAAAAGAAAAGAAAATGAAAGGTCACTGCCAGGGGTGACCTTCACAAATGAGAGAGACAACTGCATAATTATTGCAAAGATTAAAGTTTTGTTGAGAATCTCTGTCCACAAATAACAGAAAATTTTAATAAGATAGAATTCATGTCATTTAATTTAGAATGAACTGGTTGTCAAGGTTACAGTTTTCTCCAACTAATCAAGGAAGTCTCTGTTTTTGTGTGTATGTACTACTGTATATCTGTATCTGCACTGCAATTTAGTGTTGAAACAAAAATGCAGTAGGCAGTTTTAAAAGTTTTATACTTGATTCTTCTAAAAGCAGCAAGTTATTAGCATGTTATAAATGAAAACACTTCAGTTCAAGCTAAGATGGCTTAGCTATATATTTCCTTTCGTGAAGAAATTAGATAAGGCAATAAATTTGATGTGATACAGTAAAAAAGAACTAGTAACAAGAATTTCACTGAGAGCATTTCCATGTTCAGAAAGATATACAGTAGTATATTACTGTCTGGTTATTTGGCTGTTGATGTGATAAATTAATAAATCACCAAGTCAACCAAGTCAATGTATGATTCAAGGAGAGCACATGTCAAAAAAAACATACAATTTAAAAACCTAGTGGTAACAAGTACAGGACCTTCTTCCACAGCTTTAAGTTTGAACAGAAAGAAGCTATCCATTGGCTGAGTGGATGAAGATTGGACTCTGGAGGATTGGATAGAGGTCGTTTGACAAGTCCAGATCTCCTTCAGAGGAATGCCGGTCTGGAGTCCCACTGCAAATGTTTGTCAATAA